>JAJJWW010000570.1:0-29435 GCA_023531295.1 Papaver armeniacum
GTCAACGGGTCAACTCGAAGTGCAGTTAATGAGTCAACTCGGTCAGGCCCAGAGTCAAACCAGTCGGAGTGAGTCGATCAGAGTCGGCGTCTTTTTTCGGTGGTGAGTGGTGAGTGGCCAAGGCCATTGCCATTTGCGAGGCCATCTTTCCGGAGCCATCTTGTGTTGCACCAAGATGGTGCATCGATGCTTTTGACCCGGCCATGATGGCTAGTTGATCTCTCTCGTCTGTGGCTCAACTCCGCCCCATATTCTCGGCTCGCCCAGGCGCACTGCTCTCAACCCATTCTCTGTATTACCACCTAAACTCAATTTGCAACCAGCGTGCCATCTACTGCACTTGCCATATCCATAGCATTCTTACCGCATTCCTTTGTCACAACCACACACCCCTGCAACACTTTGCAATACCACGAGCACATTCTGCAACTACGAGTTCTTGTCCTGACACCAAAACAAACTTATCCGAGTTGCACATTCATTCCTACTTCCGGCCCTTACTACTACAACCTCCTCTACGTATTTCTTTTGCTCAATCAATGCTTCACCCTGCCACTCAAATACTCATACAAACACAATTTTATAAATCATCAATAATCCTGAAATCGTTACACTTTGACACCATTGAGACTGCAACCATTTTAATTGAATCATAACTGCAATATCAGCTCAAACACACGAACCATCATGAGCTATTTCTCTCGATTTCATACGCCACAACCTTCTCTACTGTTGCAACCTCATCAAGACTACCGCCAAAATCCATCAACATCTCCTTGCTCTAGACCTCATCCTTCTGGCTACTCGAGAACCGGTTCCATCTCGGTTTAGCTTGACCACCTTTTGCAATATTGCCTCACATCAAAACCACAATTGCCATCCTTGCTTGCTGGAACCACCATAAGCGCACATCATTAATTTACAACCAATCATTCTATCTCAGGGCCACCCTCCATCTTCTCGGCCAATAGCACGTAATTTAGTCACCATTTGCAATCACAACCTCATTAGCTCATTCCCCAGTTTCTCGAGCCACAAACTCAATTGAATCATATTCACTGAGAACCAAAAATCGTCATTCATCGACCACCTGACTTTCAATTAATAAACTAGGCAAGCATCAACACCTCGGTTCTCGACCGAGTAACTCGAGCCATTTATGAATCCGCAATCTCAATCGATCATCATCTCTCATCACAACAGCGATTACAACCACTGAACCCATCTCTTTAATCTTCCATTAAGAAGAATGCCATCTTCATCTACTCGTGAAACTTCCTCACTCGACCCACCGTAAGTCCATCATCTTCTTAATCTTCCAACCAAACACAAATTAAGGGCCAACCCAACTTCTAATTCATCACCGGAAGTACAACCAATAATTCCTCCGTTCCCATAATGACAACATTAACCCATTCTGAATTGCATCTTCCCTTCTTTTCGCTTGCTCAACTTCAATCTCATCTCAGATTAGAGCCGAGATTGGAAGAACACTATTGAATTTAGTGCAAACTCCATTCAACTCGTTCGACACCAATGAGACCATTATTCCACAAACCGTCTCTCTTGTCACCATGAGAAACAATATCATTTACCATTAACCTAACCTGATTAAAGCTCAACAATGTATTCTCGATTCACGCGGCAACTTCTTCTCAGATCGATAGTCTTGAGAACAACCATCGTCGATCCATGGTTTGTCCACTGAATTTCTACATCTCTCGATTTGGTTTACGCCATTAATATCTCAGAGACAACTATAGCTTCTTTCAAATGCAAAAATTATTGAGAGAATTGTTCTCTCGATTTTTTAGGTTATAGAAGTGGGGTTAGTTATTCAACAGCCGATCACTGATAAGGGTTAACCAATTTACAGCCCCTTAACCTTATCTAGTATGTCTTTAGTGTTTCTCCAAAAGAAAGTTTCCCCTTAACCTTGACTCGACTCTCAATAGTATCCGCCTGTGAAATGACCTTTTTGCCATTTTGCTCAAATTGGGTGATTTCTTCTTCTTTTCCTCCATGCGACTCCAAAGTACCTATAAGACTCAAAAAAAGCGTAAAATACATAATTTACAAGAAAAATAGCAAAGAAAGCATAAACTCTAGATAGTAAATACGGTGTATTCTACACCTATCAAAGTGTTGTTACAAATTCATAGAGGTCATGCCTATGGCTAGAGTTTACACCAACACAGAATAGTAAACAATAGAAGAAACATACCTAAAATACGCTCGCCTACTTTTACTGCTGTTCATTTCCGCTGGTCCAAGTCTTTGCCGCTAGCACCAAGGTGTGGAAACAAAGCCAACGATACGAAAGTAAGGAAGATGGGTAACGCCTTTTATAGGAATGGTGTTTTGGAGTTCAACTAGAGAAGGTTTTCCCTTTTGGGACACTCATAAAAGAAAGCAGCTGGGACCGCGGTGTTGACGTTCCACGACGCTAATCTCCACGGTCAAATCCATCAGCGCTATCCGCCACGCCAAGCTAGTCGCGCCATCCGCCACGCCAAGCTAACCACACTATCCTCCACGCCAAACTAGCCGCGCCATCCGCCACGCCAAACTAGTCGCGCCCATCCGCCATCCCAAGCGAGCGGTGCCCATCCGACATCCCAAGGTAGCCGCGCCATCCGCTATTCCAAGGTAGCCGCGCCATCCACCATTCCAAGGTAGCCGCGCCATACACCATTCCAAGGTAGCCATGCCATCTACCTTTCCTAGCCAACCATCGCCCGTTCTGTGTACCAAGTTGCAATGTCACCTTTGCTGATCAATAGCCAAAGCTGCAGCGCTGATGCCAATACCCCATGTCCAAACCGAATTTATGCAAAACCACCAATTCAGGGATCACGGATTCCTCATGCCTTCCGCTAAAGGTTAGTTGAATTTCCTCGGCAATCTCTTCACGTCTTGTTCTTTCGATTTTACTCTTGTCTGTCACCATCTCATGCTTACCCCGCAAAAACGCCGCTGTTACGTGCTAAGCAGGGTACTTAATGTTGATGGTGGTTTTTCGTTTAGGGTTGAAATCGTAAAACCTTACATCTGATGTGACGTCACTCTGTAAGGAAACAGTGCCGTGAGTGCTAACCTCTCCACCGGCATATTTATTGAGACGTTCATATATGATCAACACACTCAAATTAGATCATATAAGCTAATTGCAGTACAAGAATTTGGACATACCCTTTGTAAATCCGTTGTCTCTCTAGGAAAAACAAGAGATCTCAATGTCAGGACAAATTCCTTTAGCGAACAAGGCCAATAGTCCTAGTAATTGAATATAACATATCAATAAATCAAGCCATTACAGATATAAACATAAGGAACTAATTTTAACCATTATAAGTAAATTATCATAGCGAAAAGGGATTCCACAACTGATGTAGCGAAGACAGAGCCATTACCTCCATTTCGAGATAAAATGGTATTTAATGCCTTTGTATGAGCGCATGTGAAAAGTGAGAACATATGAATCCAATGCTTCATTTTCTCTTCAATGGAAGGAGTGGGTGGGAAAATATCATCAGCAAGCACAAGTTCCATAATATGGGGCCTGAAAAAATCCATAAATATTATCACGCCCTAATAGAAGGGCTTTCAACAAGAGCTACAAAATTAAGGTGTTAATAACTATACCTGAACTCCTTGCAAACTTTGTCACAGCAGAGCATCAATATTCTACATGGAATCTGCTCAAAGTGGTCAGCAAGTTCTTCATTGACACGCTCAGAACACTTTATACACTAATTCCCATAAAGGTCCAGCAACTTCCGCATGGCATTTTTCCTAACAGATACCTAAAAATAATACGGATCACCGTATGATCAACATCATATCATAAGTTAATAAAACTTCTATTTCCACAAAACCTCACCTTCTTGTCTCGAAGACGATTAATAACCTTTAATATCAGTTCAGATGATTGAGGTATGCATTCCAGATGTGACTTGAAAAAGTCACAAAGTGTGATCACGGCTTGTGTTCTCACTTTATCCAAGAGTCTTCCTTTAATAATATCTTTGAAAGACACATGTCAACAACATACATTAAAGGATAAACTGACAAGATAGCATTTTACAAATCTTTACTAAATGAACTGCTAAATAGCATACCTAGAACATTCACTGACTTGGCCGGGTTGGACAAGTAGCAAGTTGTGGCACATTGTAAGGAAGTAACCCTAACTTCCACAGACTTGTCGGAGAATCTTCTGAAGAACTCCGAAAAGAGTTGTGTGTAATCACATGCAATATCTCCTTTAGATACAACAAAAAGATTTCCTAGTAATTTGACAGCTTTAATCCGGACATCCACTTGTGCAGCTTAGAAATGAAATTAGTCATTAATCACCGATTGGTAACGCTACACGAGTGGATTATTGGTTTTTTACAACTTCCTGGGTTTCATGAAAACAACTGCTACTCGGCTGACGTAATTATAGATGCTGTGAGAAACAGTTGTTTTATAAAAACTTGTCTTTGAAACATCAGTTCTTTTAGGGGGTATTTTTGTAAAAATACGAGTTTAAAGAACCACTTGTGATGGAAAATAGTTTCCATAGCCCTTAAAGAACAACTGTTAGAGTAAATAGTTTTCATAGCCCAAAATTTATGTCCCACCGAAACTTTATCTTATCTTTATATCTTTTTAAGCTAACCTCTGCGCCTCTCTCTTCCATCTTCTTTATCTCATCTCTTCCAACAAAATCAAACTGAAACTACCAAACCCTAACCCTGTAATCCCCCTTCTCTTTTCCATTCACTCACCACCACATCTACCAATCTACCACCTTCATCACCCCGAGCACACCATATTTTCTTCTTCTCGCATCTCCATTCACTCACCACCAACACACGACCACCAACAACTTAATAATACCCAAAATCCCTAAACCCAAATCTCATCTCCAAAGTTTCATACTTTCTTAACACCCAAAAAAATTTAAAAGAAAATCCACATTTCGTGACAACCCTAGAATCCGAGATCCGATTTTCTCGGGTTTGTGAAGAACAAAAATAAAATCAAGTCTTGAAGAACAAAAGAAAAACGAATTGATTTACGGGTTCGTGAAAATCAGAGGAGAAATTGATTGAAAATCAGAGGAGAAAAACGAATTTTGGAATTGAATCCTGGGTTAGTATTTAGCGAGTTGTTGTTGTTGAATTGATCAGATCGGAGAAATGGGTGGTGGTCACCTTTGTAAATTGATAAGGTGATGGTTGAATTGAAGATGGAATGGAGATTAAATGGGTCGATGGTTAGATCGAGAAAAGAGTAGTCTGTTTGATCTTGGTATGTATTCGACTTTATAGTTGTTGGGTTCCCCATATGTTACCTTGAAATTGAGTTATGTTTCATTGCGGTTTTGATTTTGATGTGGGACATTGATTTGTTTTTGTGTCTAGCATTGATGAAGTCTAAGGCACAGAGGAATACATTGGGTGCTGATGCTCTTGAATGTAGATGCTTTGTTCAAGCCACCGATGGCAAAAAGACCATCTCTACTTTGGTATGCTTCAAAATCCAGTACCGCCAACAGGTGGGAGATATGTTGTAAGTGCTTGAGTTTTTATTTAAATGCTTATCATAGTAATGGGATGGTTCTTAATTTTATGCAAAATTGTACCAACATCAATTGCCAACCACGGTATGTTTTGTTAAAGACGATGGGTGACAAAATGTCTAGCGAAATTTATATTTTAAATTTTTGATGGCCTTTAAATGAACCATTTTCCGTGTCCTTATAAGCCATCACATTGTAGTTTGTACCCTTTATTGATATATCCTTATTTTTGGCAATTAGGTACTGGGATGTTGTGTGGGAGAACCAGGACATAAAGATTATTTTGATAAGTAATCCTTCTCTTTCTTTAGCTCAGTTCCTGAATGAATTTGGAGTACATGTTGCAGTTCTCTATTGAGTTCTGTGTTAAATTTTTTTTTTTGGTGTTTGTAGGTTGAAAGCAACGACTTTCAAGGTTATAGTACAAAACGAGAACCAAATTGAAGTTTCTTTTTCGTGGAAATGGGATGTTTCTCTGAAAGGCAAACTCGCGCCTATGAATTTAGACAAAGGTCTGTATCCTATATTTTTACGTGAATGACAACCATGATTAGTAACTCATAATGTGTTTTCTATTTGTTTTTTTTTTTGGGGGTACATATGTAGGTACATTATGCTAAAAGATTCCTCCGGTTTCTATACGTACGGTATTTTTGATCACCCTAAAGGATTCCCAGAGTTTAGCCTCGCCGAAGCCAGGGTTGCTTTCAAGCTCAGCTCAGCCATGTAATTCAATCTCTCTTTTGCTTTTGTTTATTACGTAAGCCTGCAGTCTACGTGCAAAAATGCATGTATCTTTTCCTAGTAGTATATTAAAAAAAATCAGCATTCCATGGCATGGATTGTTGCGTTTGGTTTGAGCAATGAATTGGCGTTTTGGGAGTTGATTGGCCTCAAAAGAACCCACAGTAACTTATGATGTTCTTGTGCTCGACTAAACTGTTTGAATTCTTTGTTGGGTTATCTTATTCACTCTTTGCACTTAAAATGGCTAGGTTTTACCACATGACCGTATCGAGATACAATGCAAAGAGATGCCCGCGTATGAGGATCATCAAAAAGGTCAACCTTTAGCCTATCCCGGCGTTACGTTAACAAATCCAGTCAATCCTGTTCACAAAGGAGAGGTAAAAATAGCTGCACCATGAACGCATACATAAGTTTTCCCGTTTATTGCGGTATATGGTTATATATTCCGGTAGCGATTATTTAAATGGGAGAGCCAGTTCTGCTGGCATTTGTAGCCCAAAAGGAAAAAACGGAACAACATGTTGTATGTTTTGAGAAGGATTTGTTTTTCCCAATTAGTGAACCTCAAACTCTAAAGTGTAATATAGCTTTAACCCTTGTTTTCGGACAACCTGAACTACAGCATGTTGTCTGCGAAACTGTCGCCAATGGGCAGGGATTTGGAGGGTACTTCCTTGACAGGAAATGTCCATCTATGTCTCCTCTATATCTCGTTAAAAGGGCTTAGTGTTTTGACTGATCGTTTAGGATTTACGGCATTCAACGTCCAGTATGGCAGGACTGAAAACTGTAGGTTTGCAGTTCTGTGACCATTTTAGCACACTCGTTTCACAGACTAAATGAACTCCAAATCTAGATTTTAAGATGATTATGAAAGAGGGTTCTTTCTACTTTCTAAATTGGGTTCAATCTATAAATTCCGACTTCTAACGAATCCTATGGAGCCTCGCCAATGCAGCCCGTCCGAGACGTCGGTTTTGCGATGTTTCATCCGATTTTTGTGGTATTATAAAGACTCTTAGTATAGATTTTTGTAAGTCTTATCGTTTTAATTCATAGTCTGCATTTGTAGTGTGCATTTACAATTGTTGGCTTGGATAAATTAGCAGAAATGTGGACTAGGTACTGACACATTTTGATGTCCAAATAAATTGGTTCTAGCCCCATGTGCCCCACGTAAGTTCTTTGAATTCACAAGAATTAATCTAGCTAGGTGTGGATGTGAATACTAAACCCTTTTTATCTTATGTAGTGTAGGCTGTTCATTTCTTGATGGGGTTCTTTAATAGCAATATCCAAGTGATTATTTGTGTGGTGGAATTTTAAATGTGTACTATACCGTAATGCTTGCCCGTACGAACTACACTTGTGCATGTTTTGATCTTAGCCACCAGGTGAATGTATACATGGAATTTGGTATGAATGACCTTTTGATTTTTGGTGGAGATATTTGTATGTCACACATTTCATGTCTTATTATTGTTAACATAGTAGTCCTTATCCATGTACACACAAGAACCACCAAGAAAGGGTTTTCAATCTTTTTGCAAGATTTTGACTCTTCGATACTAGTACTTGATGGGTGGTTCTCCGTTATTGAGAAACATGCTAATTAAAGTTTACCTCCGTTAGTAAGACTTGTTTCATTTCATTTTCACTCTTATGTTTTTGTTTTTTGTTTAATCTTGATATAATTTCACGAGTTCTGTTTTCACATTCTATAGATATGACCCAAGCGACACCAACTCGGGAATTGATTGCAAAGTATCTTCATATTTTCCAAGATCGGGATGGCAAACAACGTCTATTACAACAGATTGCTTCTTGTAACATGGCAGGTATCTATTACATATACTCCAAATACATTTCCTTTCCCTTTCTCCCTTTGCCCTTCTACTTGCTATATTATAAGTGCAAATTAACCAGGGATATCTTGTGACGTTGTAGTTTATGGAAGAAGAAACAAAGAAACACAGTTCCAATATTCAGAAGGTAAGCTAAAGAAGCTCGAACTGTTTTGCGTGGTTTAGACTAGTTCCTTCAATACTCAATAAGTTTGTTGCAAAATTTCTAAACAAGTTCTAACATGATTTTTCTAATTATTATTGTTGTTGTACTGAATGTAAATGAGTGTTTAGGAATTCTCTTAAGTTCTAAGTCAATGACTGTCTTACAAACATTTTTTTTTTTTTTTTTGCAGCTTGGGGCTGCAACTTTGGACCCGATTAGAGCTAGTTTTTCAGAAGATGAAGACATAGATGGTGAAGTCTTTACATTCATGTTTTGAAACTTTATGGTTGTAAAGCTTGTAATAGGAACATGGGTTAAGGTTTTCCAACTTAGTGTTAGATATTTTTTTCAGACTTGGAACTCGCAGTATTTAGTTGAAATTGTAAAATGAATTCACTTTCAATACCAATTGAGTTTTAAAGTCCTATCAATTTAATTTTGTGAAATTCGGTTTTAAAGTCATTATTAATTGTGATTCAAAGATTTAGTTTTGATTGATTGATTCGACTTTGGATTCAATTTAATCAAATTTTTTTTTATGAAATATCTCAATAAAAACTACTGTGTTTGTCAGTATGTATTTAGTAACTGTGAAAAACAGTAGTTTTTTTAAAGAAATCAACCTTTGCCAGAAACAGTCGTTTTGGAAAAAACTACTTCTAGATTCCAACTGATGGAAACAGTCATTTTTAGTGATATTACTTCTTGTCCTGGCAGTGGTTTTACTTCCATTTTCCACTAGTGCTACCAAAACATTTACGCTATAAGAATATGGCTGATGCAAGATGCAAGAATAATCCACAATAATTGATGTCAAATGAAATGGAATATGACAAGGATACCAGTAATTCTTCTGTCAAGCTTGGAATGACAGCAAGGAGCGACTTTTTGTCGCACTTGTAAACTTCAAATATAATTTCATGGTAAAAATCTTTGAGGTCACTACATGCTTCATCGCTCCCCGAGAAGCAAGATGACAAAAATCCATTGATGAGGGGCTCGAGCTTTATAGTGAATTGTTTAACAATATCAACATCAAGCTCATAAGAAGCACGGGAAGCGTCCTGCAAATAGAGAACTAAAATTACACAGAAGCTTGAGGATGAAAGAATTACACTTCTTAAAAAAGAAATAATTCCATATATAACATGAGTTAGGATGCTCATAAACTTGATCAGATTTGACAATCTACATTTTAATGAAAATGGATGCAAGGTAATTAACAAAAAAGTCTTTTCACAATCCGAAGTATTTGCCATAATAGTGAATATCTACACCAGAAACCATGCCCCACGAAAATGCGTTTCCAGTTTAACATCGGAGTAAAATGCTCATAAATTTTTTGAATCAAAGACAAAAGAGGAAATACAAACTGCGATCCAACAAGATATTGATACCTCCTCGGCATTCAGAAGATTCTGCAAAATCACGTTTAACATTGGTTGAGGAACCCTCTCGTCTAGGTCCTCTATGATAAAACTCATTATAGACAACATAGACTGCTTCAGGTTCTGTTGATGCTGCTTTCTGTAAACAGCATGGATAATACAATTGTTGAAGTATCTTTTTAATATCTTTATTAGGTGAAAGTATAAGAGCTTGTTTGTTAACTTACTAAATACTAAGAGCTAATTAATATATCAAAATCGGAGCAGATATAGACACTGGCAGAGAAAGAGCCATTTGTTACCACTTCATCTAAAGCCAAGTTTCTAAAATGAATGATAAGAATACATAAACTTGGCAACATTACCACTGGAGTCTTGACAACAAGACCCAAAACACCTCAACAGTGACACTACATTGACAACCACTTAATCCAAAATGTTGGACTGTTAGCAGACGGCTAGACACATGACAGTGTGAATCACAATTGCATGTATCTAATAATATATATATGGAAAACATAACTCCAGCAAAACTCCATGTGTTTCAAACCAACACATTGATGACATATTAAAAACTCCTCTTCTTTTCCCTACTTATTGACAACAAATAATCAATCTGATAAACAGAAAATCACAACAAAACAAGGTTGTAAATTGTAATTATAAATCAAAATATAAGTGACCCAGATGAGTGTACAAATTAAAGAGCCAAGAAACAGACTGCCGATGGGAAGAGCAACGCCTTTCGTTAGTTTGATAGAAAATTTGATGAGCTTCTGTCTTATCTCCTTCTTTCCAGAGCCATCATCAAAAACATCTCTAGATAGCCACAGAACTAAAAATGCAGCAACATGGAGTGTATCATCCAGCACTTGATCCGACTCCATCTCATCTGGGAACCACTTAGACACCCTCCAGTTATAGAAGCACTTTTCCTCATAATTCTTTCGAACATATCTCGCTGCTTTTGTGACCAAAGTGGCGTGTATTTCTTCTTCTTCCTCAGACAAGACAACATCAAGTTTCCCAATTATTGGCAGATTCAACAGAACGGCTACGCTTTCTAAAGAAATAGTCATCTCACCCAATCTACATATAGCCGTGTGAGTTTCCTGACACCACACTACACCAAAACATCCGATTTGGGATCGGATATACGCGTTGCAATGAATTTCACCAACGCGTATATCCGTTGGAAATAGGGCGTAGCAAATTTATTTTCAACGCATATATCCGTTGGTCAAATTAATTTGTGCAACGCATAAAAACGTTGGTCACTCGGTTTAAAAACGTTTTTTGAGCAACGTATTCTTTAATTTGTGCAACGCTTATAATAATTTAGGCAACGTATTACTCTAATTTGAGCAACACTTATATACGTTGCAAAACAAGTACTGGTAAGAAAAAAAATAAAATCCGACGATAATTCCGGCGGATTTCTGCACCATTGTAGATCAACTAGAAGACCCAATTTTTCAGATGAACATATGGTTAACAAACAATATTCTTACAATATTCTCTCATCTTCCGCCATGGATTACATACACATATACTCTCTACAAGAGATCAGAACTAGACATAGTGAACTTGTACAATTAAAGGAGACAACTAATACATTACGGGACTTTAAGATAATCTCGGAGTAGCAGAGTTGAATTATGACTGACTTAACATACCAATTTTCTGAACTTGTTCGGTATTTTATCTGATGCAGGATTTAGCCAGCCCAAATTTCTATTGCAGTGGCACCTGAAAATAGGAGAATACATATTGTTAACATATATAAAATACTCAAAACTGCTCAAGATCACTCCACAAATTTACTTCTTTTTCCAAATTGTCCCCAAGATAAGGTACAAAGTAAACTAAAAAAGTAAGGGTTAACCTTGACCCAATGTGTGCTACAAACTAAAAACCTTGGAAAAAAGAGCCTATGAACCAAACCCCTATTGACATGGACATCACCTGCATACATAAATTTTTGACTACTTCTGGTCGACATCTCCTACCTAATACTATTAGTAGTGAGGACATCACGCTAACAGAAGCTTCTAATAGTCATAGCAGTTGCATATATAGACATGAATTTAAGAACAATTCATCAAGGTGCCCAATTCTTCTTATTTGCTATTTCACATGGTTATACAAATGATAAATAGTTATAGTGCAAACTATGTTACAGTCAAATACATACAACTTTTTACTATCATACACACTACAGAGTACCTATTGGCAAAATGTAAAGATGTCTACAAATGACTTTTAAGAAAGTTTAGTGAATGGATGGCTCACAAAAGGACAAAGATAGCACAATTTACTTAAACAGGCTGCTAGTGATATAAGGAAGATAACCTTATCCACATGGACCAATACTTTAAAGGTACAAATCTACGATGATTATGTCAGGATTTAAAAGAGAACAAAAGAAGAAAAAGAGGAGCAAACATCGATTGCAGAAACTAAGTATGCTTCTACAAAAAATATAACATGTTTAAGCTCATTCATTTTGTATTTATTAGATGAGAGGTGTCTCTTTGCAGCCTTCGGTGGTGATGGCAATCTATTGAAGAAAATATGATATTAGATATGCATAAATTATCACAACTTTAGATGAGTGAAGGTGGTGATACTAGTAGTCATGAGTCTTTAAGATATCTCTCGATTCTTTCAAAGCTTAAGTGCATCTCAATAAACATTAACAGATTAATAAAAGCTTCAAAGATCAATGCATATCGGGACATCTAGGTTATATAGCACATTGACATTACCGCATTGTTGTTGTGGTGAATTAACTGGAGTTTCCATCCTTGTTTTACCTAAGCCTGAAAAACAATGGAAAGCATGCGATAAGTAAGGTGGAAACCGACCACGTCCATATAGTTACACTCACCCCTGACAAACAAGATCGGTTGCTTTCCATGAAGTAATTTTCAGTTGATCTTCATAGTTCATGGCACAAGTATTTTTCATTCTCTTATTTACTTTTAACTTCTTCATGGATATCTAAGTATTGTAGTCACATACATGCATGTATAACTCTCATGAATCTTTAATGGATGAAACTGCTGTACCTTCGACTGAAAAGGCAACATGACACTCTCGCACTGGACTTCCTTCTGCTTTTCCATTTGACCCATCCTCACCAAGTAAATCGAGTAATGAGAACTCTGAGAAAGTAAACCACAGGATTAACATGGAAAAAAAAGGAAAAGAAACAAGAAACAAGAAACAAAAATCAAAAATCAAAACTGAACAACAAAATAACCCCAGAAGGCCACAATGAAAGAAAAAAAAAAGAACAACTGCAGAAGGGCTGAAATTGCATCAAGGGATTTGAGGGGGAAAACCTCATTTTGCAAAATTCTTAATAGCACCGGTTAACAAATCAATAAATAACAGTATAAGAAGAACGTGAGATCTTACGAGTTTCAGTTGTGTTCTTCCAGCAATCCGACTTATCACCATTTTTGTTGGAGGAGTACTTATGGAAAGTTGTTGTGTTATGAGGATAACTGGAGAATTTACTGTTAGAGAAGAGCATGATATCAGTTTCCCAAAGGAAGAAAACATATGCAAACACAACGGATAAAAAACGTAAGAACCTGAACTCGCAAGTGCAGGGAACGAGTTATAAGTCCAGACATGAATAAAAGCATGCATAGACACAAAAAGTGGGTACTGGACCGAAAATCAAACACTCAAAGACTTTTATAAGGAAGTACCTTTAGAGTATCGGTTCTCAAAATCAACATCTTTCTCCTCTGGTTCCTCCTCAAAGTACTCAAATCCATTATCTTCAATTTCCGCATCTGCACATACCAGAGAGAGCAAAGGCCGGCATCTTTGTACGAATATCCCACACCTGTAGAGCGGCAAAGAAAATAAATTTATGTGCAATAAATAAGACTTCTTTTGCATATAAAAACCAGCTTGTGACCTCAAAAGGCTCAAATTAAGACCTCCATCTTTCAATTGTTGATTCGTTGTAAGTCAATTAAGAGACCAAAGCACTTGATAAGAAATTATATTTAAGAGATTAATTTATATTTCATACCCAACAAACAGAGTCACATCCTCCAGTAAGTAAAGCATCACTATGATCGAATGACCACTATGATGGGATGAAGAACTAAGCAGTAAACACCACTATGATGCCCATGGTATGATCGAATGACCTGTCCAAAGATAATTCCAAACCATTAAGTTAGTCAAGCAACATGAAGAGATAGTTTTCAGATAGCAAAATAATGCATTAGCAGACCTTGTTTTGTTCGAGGTCCCACCATTTAACTTGTTTGTCATCACCAGCAGAAAACATGTATGTGTTGTGTGCTTATGGCAAGGCCTAATAGAAAAAAATAGATATGTTAAGAATTGTGCTCAATAAGAACGGAATTTTCACCCAACATGCTCGTGTAATTATGAAAAAATAACTAACCCCTGACTTGCTCGATATGTCCTGTTTACGTACGCTTTAGTCTTCCAGATCCTACGTCCCATATCTATTAAAAAAAAAATAAAAAAAAACAAGGATCAGAAGACACGACACATGAGTATGTTTATGGATGGAGAAGAAGACACAACACATGAGTATGTCTTAAAAAAACGATGCTTCATGTACAAACTTCTAGACTCCAATAAATTGACCTCATGTAGTGGAGTTAGAAAGTCAGATTGGGGGTAACGAGATTAAAAATGGGATTGTCAAATCCACTTGATTGTAGACGCATATGCTACAATAAATAACTCCTAGACTCCTAGTGCTTGTTAGATTTGGAACAAAATGAAATAAAGAACAATGAATCGCATATGTGATACGCAAAGTGAATTCTTACATAGAACTGTATTGACATGATTTATTGATGCAACCACACGAATATTGGAACATCTTGCAAGCAGAGCAAGATAATGTTGTGATTCGTGTCTCGCAAACCAGGTCCATCAATATTGTGAATAATAACAACATAGACAAAGCAATCAATTTCCTTTGCATCAGTACCATCTAAGAATGCAAGAAGATCTTCCATGGATTGCGAACTGGAAGGTTGTTGAACTTTAGATGTCCACCCGGTAGAAGATATACGTATGGTCTTTAGCTGTTCCCATAGAATTTCAGCTAGTGTGGACACAACCTGCACATAAAAGAAATGCAGACGTCAAATGAAAAATCCCTTTGACCACACAAATACAATTCTTAAATGCTCAAATGTAATACATTTTTAACATTGATTGACTAAAGATAGCTATTGACAACGATTACACCGCAATATGTAAACTTTGTAGCAGCAAAATCTTCAAGTAAAGCCTTCTTAGAGCCAAACCTGTACATCAAAAGACCAAAGCCATACATACAACATTTTAACCAATTTCATACAAAAAGGTTAGTAAGGCACCCAAATGAGACACGTCTAGTCTGCACTATACAAAGTGGATGGGAAGTGATGCAACATAAAACTAAACAAGGAAACTCTATGCATACAAGTAAAACAAGAATGGTGAATCAATGTTCAAGGATCGAAGAAATCGAAAGTCGAAACATTACTTGGACAGTAAGCCTGCCTTTCACCAGATCCATTGGGTAAGTTTCCTAGGGATTCATCACAAACACCAAGTAAATGAGGCACCACCACCAACTAAACACAAAAATCTGCAGCATTAACCATACTACCTACTTTAAGCAACAACACGTACCACTTTCACCAGCAAAATCATCAACACCACATACAAATTAAAACACCATATGACCATAAAGCTGAGATCAAAAGAAAACCCATACTTTAAAACTCCATCAAACGCAGTAAATAAAAACAAAAATTGCAAAATCTGTATAGAATATTACATACCAAAAGATGTTATTCATAGAATTAGGTCAAAAAAAAGCAATATAACAAAAAAAAGTAAGAAGATTAGGGTTATACCAAGCAATATCCATTATTTCATCACTAGAGTGGTAAACTTCACCTTACAGAGTCATTTGATTTTACAGGAGAAACGATTTCTAGGGTTGCAATTATTGAAAAATTGGTTTTTGATTTTTCTAACCATGAAAAACCCGAATCTCAGATCTAAACGATTTCTATGAGTTTTGATTAATGAGATTCAGGTTTCCAAGAGATAGATTTGGATTATTGAAAACCTGATTTCAATTCAAAGATCTCGATTTAGGTTTAGAAGAGAAAGAAGAAAAAAAGAGAATAAGATAACGTTTTGGGAGAGAGATGAGAGATAGATTTTGATTTCTCAAAACATGGTCTTGATTTCGAAGATGTGAATTTAGGTGTAGAAGATAAGCAGCTTCGGTTTGGAAGAGAAGAAAATAAAGAGGCAGCTTTAAGGTTTAGATAATGTTTTCCGAGAAAAAAAAATAAAAGAAAAAGGATAATAATTAGGTTGAAATATACATTTAAGGACTCGACAATATTAATAAAGGCAAGCGTGTCCTTTTTTATTATTTTTCGCTACTATTCAGGATTTGGTGCAACGTATGTACAATAATAACCAACGGATTAAGGTCTACAACGTTAATATCCGTTGCACATCCAAAAAACCAAATGTTGCAAAAACCTGGATTTGGTGTAGTGCCATATGGAGATGAAAGTAATCAAGCCTGCGATGTCTTATCTGATTTGAAGTGCCGCAGACGCCATGACAGCATGCATGATTTGCGCCTCAATTAAGTTGGCCTTTACGTGGTCGCGGCTCATCATAAATTTCATTCACTTATCATAAGAGCGCAATGGACTGTGACAGATTTTGAAGTTAATTGGAGAAGTTGAGTACTCTTTTTTCTGAAGACAAAACCTCATTATAGGCCCTGGGCAGACTGATTGGACTTCTCCATCATTCTCTGAATCAGTCAGAAGAGTTGCCACGAATTTGGGATGGGTCCTTGTAATTGTAGCGGATTTCGTAAAGAACTCATCATCTGTGTCTGGATTGGAGTTTTTAACATTTCTCGATGCGGCGGCAGAACTTCTTTCAGGTGACATCTTAACAAAATTACTTATGCTTTTGAAGTAACTACAGCAAAGCAAAACAGAAAAATTACTACTTTGAAGGAAAGCATAAAGTCAATGACACATTTTCTACGGAAATTTCCCTTTTGGCCGCATTTTATAGCACTCACGTCAAAAAAAAAAAAGGAATTGAGACTGATGCTTGCTCAACGAGATATATATGTGATGTTGCGGGAAAGTATGCTCTTAGCCAAAACCCGGGAACATCGTGAGGAATATGTTTTTAACCGAAATAGTACAAGGCCGCGGGAAGTATGCTCTCAGTCATATCACGTTTTGCCGCGGGAGTTATGCTCACAAACAAAAGGAAACCCTACAACTAGTTTTCATGGAAAAGGGAACAAATGGCGTTGTCCACACGTACATGCTTGCCTAATATGATGATTGTTTTCGTTGTGATTAACGCTACTACAATAATATTAGTGAACAATAATTATTCATATTGAAGTGTTGTTACAAATTCATGGAGGACATGCCTATGGCTAGGGTTTACACCAACACAGAAGAGCAAACAAAAGAATAAACGTTAAGAAACATACCTAAAATACGCTCGCCTACTTTTGCTGCTGTTCTGTCCGCTGGTCCAAGTCTTTGCAGCTAGCACCAAGGTGCGGAAACAGATACAATCTCAGCCATCCAAGTTCTCCACTGAACTGACAGACTTGAGGCAAGTTTAGGCGGCCGACCAAGGCAAGCCTAATAGAATCACATGATATTTTCCTATGGAAAAGTCTCTTGACTCTGACTTGCCACACATAGCAACCTTCTACACGTTTTCCACGAAAACACTCGAGACATCAAACATGTCACAAACTGGGGGATACTCATTAGGGTATTGGTCTGGCGGTTTACATCATGCGGCGTGCAATGTGCCCGTTACAAGAAAGTGTCATGAAGTAGGACAATTAGTGGTGGTGTAAAGTAACGGTGTAAACAATTCATTTCCTTCATCATGGAAGCGTAATGACTAACGGTTACACGAATTCACTTCCCTCATCACTTAAGCATAACGTTTGATGGTTACACGTTACTCTATTCTTCCACCACTCAATAATTTCCACTTCCTACGAGACCAGGGTACATTTCAACATGACTTGTATAAATAGACTTCACCTATTTTCACCAAACAACAAGTTTTTTGGTCGGCAACAATACAGTATCTAGAAGTCACCTGGTAGCCTTCCATTATGCTAGCCAGTTCTACTTTCAGATACAATTCATAAACAACCACACTATCAGAATCAATGATTCTGGTCTCAACACTCTCTTCGCTTCCCTCCGTAAGACCAACCCTTCTCCTTCACTTTGTGACCGAAGCAAGCCTGGAACGGCCATTTCTTGGTTTAGGCCAGGATTGTACAGATTGATCTCTCGAATCAAAAGTACTCTCGTGCATTACATTGTTTAGGGTTTAGATTCGTTTCTCACCCACACACCCGAAATTACCAAAATCAGCAGAAACGGTTTTCACCCACAAACACTATGTTCCAAGGGAAGCAAATAAAATGGCTCATCTATTATCCAAGGAAGCTTACAATGCTTCAAATAATTTAGTTAGATTATCAATTGATTTTGATTTTCCTATGTGGTTCAAATCTTCTCTAGAGGAAGACAGTGTTCCCTAATTTTTATAATTCAATGAATCTCTTTTCCTAGTAAAAAAAAAAAAGAAAAAAAAGAAAGAGATTACGAAAACCTCAATAACAGAAAAGGAACATCAGGATAAACAAACTATATATCAAGGTAAAGATAGTTGTACCTGGCTTCACCAATTGCCAAAGTGAATTAAGTCTTTTAGTATTACACCTAGTTATGTTTCTCAGAGAAATCATAGGTCTACCGAGGACGACTCTGCAATCAACTAGGACACAAAGTGTCAGGGATTGAACTTCCCAATTGAAAGAGCATCTATATTTATGGTTTTCAAAGACCAGTGTTGCTTAGAATTCAATCTAACATAACTTGGGAATCAAGCAAATATTTTTAGGTATGAAAATATAATAGAAGAATATACACTACGGGCCGGTTACGGAACCATGTATAATTATTGTTCGGTTTGGAAAATATGCCAAAAAACTAAAAGCAATTTGATGTTCATTTAAACACTTGAGAATTTAATCGTGATGCAAAAAAAAAAGTGTTTTAGTGATCAATGAAGTCTTAGAAGTGTTTCAGAAAGTTCTAGCAATGCTAAACATATTTAAAAAATAAATCTTTGAGCATCTGCTAAAATTTGCTAGGACAGTTGGTACAATGGTTTGTGAACCGTAAGGCTTGTTCACGATTCAGGGTGCAACGGTTCGTGAACCGGTTTCGCCAACCCTAAAATTAAGAAATTTGAACTCAGGTGACCATGGTTCGTGAACCGGGTTTTCCAACTGCTAGCATGAAATACCAACTTCAAAAATTCAATTCACAACTGTTCGTAAACTGGGTTCGTGAAATGTTCCCAACTGAACTCATGGTTTCCGAACTGGTTCGCCAACCTTCCCTGTATTTCTGAAACTCATATATTTATGGTTTGCGAAATGGTTCGCCAACCTACCCTGAACAAAACTATCAGTATTTCTGAATTTCTCTCTTATGATGTTTGAAACATTCCCAAGTGATAAAATCATTTGCATGAGAAATTTTCAATTGATCCACAAATTAATTCACAAATAATAAGTTGCTTAGAAATAATATTGTTAAGGACCGTTGAACATCTTTGCTGAAATCATATTTTGAGATTTTTAACAAGACAAGCCTGACTCGAAATTTCTTCTTTGTAAATCTACTAGAAGTCATACGACATAGTCTTAATAGATAGAATGGTAAGATAGTGAGTAAAATAGAATGGTTTAGTCTTCACATACTTGATAAAGAAGTACTCCAAATGTTTCCTTCGATCTTCAATCTTCAAGGGTGATGTTTGATACTCAACAACCAACTTTTAACCTAGTCCAAGACTTGAATTAATAAACCAGAAATCAAGATATAGTTTTGATCATCTAACATTGAAAAAAAGCTTGAGATAACGAAACTTGTGGGTTCAATCGAGCATTGCTCTAACAACATCGGATAAGAAATAACCCATCTTGTATAGGTGACCGTTGATGACATAGTTGCATGGAGGTGTTATACCCTTTAACATGTTATCTAAAATGGGTGAGTGTGCCAACACATTCAAATCGTTATTTAACTCAGGCATTCCAAAAAACGTATGCCCAAACCATAAATCATATGATGCCACCGCCTCTAACACCATAAAACCATGTTTCTCTTTACCCCAGTAAGTTCATTGGAAAGCTATCGGAGAATTCTTTCATGACCATTGAATACAATCAATACTACCTAACATTCCCGGAATTCCTCGTTCGACATTCTCACCCAGTAACCTCTGAACATCTTTAGGAGTAGGTTGGCGGACTTATCTTTCTCCAAAATTCATGCAAATAATATGGTGTTTTGGCCCCCATGAGAGTCTAGTCATCAACATTATCAATTGTTTTAATTTTGCACAAATATTTCATCACGCCAACTAATTTCATATGTGGAGAATGCCCCATAACGGCCAGTTGCATTCATACGTTCATGCTATATGACACCCACTTCAAGTAATTTTCCTAACAATTTCTCGAATAAATCTTCCTTCATGCCTGGACATTGTTTGAATTTCCTTGAGGCATAACTAGTTCCAGGTGTAAAATAATCATTTATTATTTTCGCATCATGCCACACTCGATATTGGGTAATTACACTCCGTGTCTGCACCTCCCTAGGCACCGTTTGCCGAATAATACACAAACGTTCTTCCAAACACAATTGTGTAAACATTAGAAGAGATTTTTCTTCTTCATCGCTTGAAGTATCCAAATAGATTTTTTGTCCGAGTCTCGCACAAGCACGCGTTAGAATCATATTGCACCTTTCCAAACAACAATTGTAGTTTCGATTTCTCCATACCATACATGAAATACAAGTTAATCAACATTAAATATCTATAAAATAGTATTTTGTAAGAATTTCATTCAACATAACATCAAAAAACAAGTAATAATCATGGATCTTTCACTATATCAATATCATAATGTTGTTATTGACTTGTATACAATCTACCTAATCAACTTAGTATCAAAAATTTCATGATAATCAAAAATACATTAATTTCAAAACCTAAAACTAGAATGATTTACCTTTGATGATTTTGTGGATGAAATCTGAAATTGAAGATTGTAGTAGAACCATCTTTAAGTATAGACTGAACCCTTCCAATTTCAACCAACGAATCATATGAAATCACCATCAAAATCAAAAGTGGGTAAAAAAGAGTTTTAGAGGGTTTAAAGAGAATGAAAAAAAAAAGTAAAGAAGGAGATGGATGATCTGAGCGTCTCCTGGATGTTAACTTATGCTCCAGAAACGGAAAGTGAGTACCCGTTTGAGTCAAGTAAACACATTATTTACACATAAACTTAGATGAGAGACAACACAACGCTATAGTGAGTTGGTCTGAGACCCATTTCCCTTAGCTTCAAACTACCATATAGTCCAAGAAATAATATAATAGAGTTAGTTTGGTTATGTTGACTTAATCAATCATCTGTTTGATCCTTTTTAAAAATACACATTGTGGTTTGGTCCTAGAAATTATTGTTTTGCCCTAGGGTGGATAATACCCATGCGGGATGACATTATAAATGATGTAACAACGATTCTGGGCGGACCACGTAAAAAAACGCCTAGAAAACCGCTTTCTCACATACCGCCTAGAAAACTACGAAGCATATTTAAAGAATGGACTCTGTTCTTGGTTTGAATTAGTTTTTTTTGATAGATGTTCATTTTTACGAATGAACTCAGATTTTTTGTTCATAATAATGAACTTTGATTGGGTGTTCATTGAAAGAATGAACTTTGTTTTTAGACTTGATTTAATGGTTTTGATTAGGTGTTCATTCGAAAGAATGAACTCTATTTTTTGTTGTGTGTTCATTTTTAAGAATGAACTCGAATCTATAAAAAGCATTACCAAATACCTGATAGTTCATCAAACAGAATGAATTCCTACAAGAAAATAAGTAGGAAGTTCATAGTTCACCAGAAATCGTGAACTCAAATAATTATGAAAATAAAAAAATTATGGAAATTAATGCTAAAATAGTACATAAAGGTATTTTTGTCGATTTAACATTTTCAAATACTTATGAACCAAAAAGGAAACTCTTTTTTCCGCTGGGCCAAATAGTCTTGAGACCACCTAAAAAAGGACCAAACGATAATTTCCCCTTCACATAACCTATAGCTTAGGAAAATCCTTTGTCATGGTGCTTGGCCTTATTGATAAGCATGTAAGTTCGACATCTTTACACCCGTATTTATACTAGTTTGGGCTTATTATCTGGCTAATAAAGATGTTTCAGATATTTATTTTATAGGAAATACAAGCGAATCCGATAACCCGACATATAAAAAGCTAAATTCTCTTTTCAACCGTAACAGCCTTTTCATATTCCAGAACCCAAGGAAAAGAAGTTGTTGTCTAACGTTATAAGGCCTCGTGACCAAAGTGGATTTCTTTGTCCACCGAGTGCGGAAGCCGATAATAGTGTGGACTTCAAGACTAGTGCTCCTCAACCTATTTAAGCGACACTTTTTTTTTTTTTTTGATAAGAAGACAATTTTATTTATGTATTAGAGGAAGTGTGCAAAATATACAATATAGGAGTTAATCCAAGCTTGGCTCTTTCTAGGATATTAGATCTTACATTTTTATTCGCATTCTCCGTAGAGAAGTATTTAATCCTCCTAGTTCTTACTTCCTTTGCTAGTTTGTCTTCTAAGTCTACATGTTTCCTAGATTTGTGCATAAAAGAAACCGAATTATAATTTACAATGGAAAATTTGCATCTATAGATGCTATTTTGAGACCTCCATGAATGAGCTTTAGGACTTTCATCTCCTTTTAGAATTTTCATTAAGAATTGGCAGTCATTAATCATGCAACAATTTTGGATCTTCAATTCCTTCATCCATTTGATTGCCTCAAATCCAACTTTCGCTTCAGCTTCTAAGGGGCAGGAGGCCCAGCCACTTCCTGCACGACATTGCTTCCTATTGCCTGTATTATCCAAAATTGAGATGGCATATCCCATTGTGAAATCATCTTCAGAAAAAGAGGCATCAAACAGGAAAAGCCAATCATAGTTTTTGTTTCTGTGCACATTGTTGTCACTGATAGACAGCTTAGCAGTATCAAGAATCTTATTGGCTTTATTGTCCCTATTGGAATTGAAATTTAGGTAGGATGTTCTAATGCTATCAATTAATTTATTCACATTTGATTGATTATTATCAAACTTGACACTGTTTCTGAACTTCCAGATGGACCAAATTATGAAAGTAATCTGGTTATGCTTGTTAGTTAGACTCCTATCATTCATCCAAAATTTAAACCAATCCATGATGTTAGTGATTCCATTGAAAACATAAATGACCCTAAGATCAAAAGTATCCCACACTTTCCTAGTCATGTCACAATGAACAAACAAATGCATTTCATTTTCCACTTCAAGGTTATCACACAGCAGACAGTAAGGATCGGAGTCTTTCACATATTTTGACATATTGTTTCCCGGAGCAAGAGCATTTGACACAACTTTCCAACAGAACATATTAATTCTAGGCAACATATTAAGGTTCCATAAATGTTTCCAAAACCTAGCTTCATCCTTTTCAAAACTCAGTTCTGTCAGAAAGTTATAAACTGATTTAGTATTAAGATTCCCGGAAGTAGTAGACTTCCATCTAATTTTGTCCTGAATGTGGATGTTTGTAGTGATCAAATTTATAGCACCATGTAAATAAACATCAATATATTTGAAAATAATGTTCATGTTCCAATTCCCATCTGAACTCATTAAATCACACACATTAACATGCATGTTACAATCATTAACAATAGGATTTAGAAGCTGAACCTGCTTGGGTAACCAAAAATCAGTCCAAATATTGGTTGATTTCCCATCATTAATCTGGTAAACATGGTTGGAACTAATAATGTTAATACCTTTACGTAAACTGGTCCAAATCCAGGAAATCCTATTCCTTCTAGTTTTCTTAAGAGGGTTTTGGTCTCTAAAATATTTATGTTTAAGAATTTTAGCCCATAGCTGGTCTTGGTTATGTATAAGCCTCCAGGCCAATCTAGTGATTAAGTCAAGGTTATGTTTATGGGGGTTTCTAATCCCTAGACCACCTTTTCGTATGTCTTTTGTTATACTCGGCCACGCCTTTGAATAGTAACATTTTTTCTTGTTATTCTTTTGCCACCAGAAATATCTCTGGATTTTGTCAAGGTTATCGAGAGTTTTTTTAGGAAAAGCAAGACACTACATTTGATGATTAGGGTAGGCGCTAAGGACATTTTTGATTAAAACAGTTCTCCCTGCTTGGTTAAACATCTTTTCCATCCAACCCTGGAGAACAGTGTAATATTTATTAAGATGCGGTTCAAAACTATTCGTTTTGTTTTTATCAAAAAAAAGTGGAGTCCCTAAGTATTTATCATTTTTCGAAATTTTCCTGATTTTAATTATTTTAGAGATTATTTTACAATGTTTGTTGTGAATTTTCGGCGAAAAGTAAACTCCCGATTTATTAAAATTAATGACCTGCCCAGTCATTTCACCAAACGTGTTCAAAATGTTTATAATATTTTTAGCTTCATTAAGGTTAGCTTTAGCAAATAAGAAACAATCGTCGGCGAAGAACAAATGTGAAACAGGAGGAGCAGATCTCACAACTTTAACACCAGAAATCAGTTTATCATTTTCAGCTTTTAGGAGAAGTTTAGAGAGCACTTCCATGCAAATAATGAACAGATAAGGGGACAGAGGGTCCCCTTGTCTAAGACCCCTAGTTACAGAGAATCTGTCACCAGGAACACCATTTAAGAGCACATAACGAAGTAGTTGAAACACATTCCATAATTATGTGACAGACATCATCGCAGAAACCAAAAGACCTAAGAGTTTTATCAAGGAAATCCCATTCAATCCTATCGAAGGCTTTCGAAAGATCGATTTTTAAAGCCATGTGACCAGATTTGTTTTTTGAAAATTTCATGGAATGAAGAAGCTCATGAGCAACTATAATATTGTCTGTTATTTGGCGCACAGGTATAAAAGCTGATTGGTTATCAGAGATAAGCTTAGAAAGCATTGGTTTAAGACGGTTAGTAAGTATTTTAGAGATAATCTTATAGGTGGTGTTACTAAGACTTATAGGACGAAAATCAGCAGGGGTAGAAGGGTTCTGAACTTTAGGGATTAGCGTGATGAAAGAGTAATTCATATCTTTAAGGAGATATTTTTTCTTAAAGAAATCTTGGACCATATTAATAACATCTTTTTTAACAACATCCCAGTTTTCTTTGAAAAAACCTGGCGGGTAACCGTCAGGACCAGGAGCACCCCACTGATTCATATTGAAGAGGGTGTTTTTAATTTCAATCTCATCAGACATTCTAATAAGATTTATGTTATCTTCCTCATTGATACATGGGACAACGAGGTCACTAATCAAATAAAGATGTTTAACATTACTGGTAGAGCTTATGGATTTAAAATGTTTAATGAGCATTTGATGTATTTGGTTATTATCATCAATCCAAAGGCTTGTTTCATATCTAAGTGTATGGATATGGTTTATAAATCTTCTATTATTAGCATATTGGTGAAAGAAAGTAGTGTTGCGGTCGAAATCCTTAACAAATTTGTCTTTGGAGAGATGATTCCAATAATCATACTCTCTGTTGTACCACATTTCAAGGATACTTTGAGTATCCTTGATTTCAAGTACAGGAAGTGGATTTATAGTATGTAAATAGTCAATTTTTTTATTAATATTTTCAATGTTGGTAAAGATATTACCAAAGACATTTTTATTCCATTTAGATAAGGAGTAGGAAAGATTTCTAAGGTTTTGGTGTAAACTGTAAGCGTAGGACCCTCTGATATTGCAATTCCAATTATCCAGAATATGCTTTTTATAATTTTCATGGCTAGACCAAGTTCTCATGATCCTAAAAGGTTTATGCATCTTAACTTTTATAGGCTTACAATTCAGTAAAATCGGAGTGTGATCAGATCCAAACCTAGATAAGTGACAAATAATTGCATCAGGATACATAGCAGACCAAGTAGAAGAGGATAAAACTCTGTCTATTCTTTCTTTAATGTTTTCATGTCCCTCCCTATTGTTAGACCAAGTAAAGGGAATGCCTTGAAATCTAAGGTCCATGAGTCCTAATTTCTGAATATTTTCATGGATAAACTTATTAATATGAGAGTTTTTGTTGCCACCATACTTATCATTTACATGCATAATGAAGTTCAAGTCACCTATAATAATCCAAGGGATATTAGGATTTAAGTTACAAAAATGATTTATTTTGTCCCATTGCATTTTTTTCCCTAATTCATTTAGAGAACCATGCATGCACACAATATTCCAGTAATTATTAAGGCAATCATGCAATTCAAAAAAACAGATATCATGAAATTCAGCAATGCATCTAGCTTTAATATTATTATGCCAAGCAATGAGCATCCCACCAGCCAAACCAATTCTAGGGACATCAAGCCAATTGTGGAACTTAAGATTCCTAGCTAAGATGTTCATACTATCTTTAGTTGCCTTAGTTTTAGATAAAAACACAAATTCTGGATTTTGCTTTTTGAGAATGTAGTTCAAATGATTTCTAGTAAGGGGTGATCCAACCCCCTGCACATTCCAAGACAAAAGCTTCATAATGAATTGTAAAAAGAGAACTTTAGTTGAAAAACTTACTTTAGAGATAAAGTAAAAAATATCATGCCAGTTCAAATTCACATATGAGATTCTATAGAGGGGGTAAGCAAGGAAAGTAGAGTAAAAACAGCTTGTAAAAGATATTAAAACTAAATTTAAAATTGTATTGGAGTAAAGAAAAACCTGTTCAGATGGAAGGGCTTGGGCTCCAGCATCCACAAAAGAAGTAGTTTCAGACCCATTCATTCTAGCATCATTGTCATCACCTCCAGCACTTGTCATCTCTCCTCTATTAGCAGAAGTAACATCCATTTCCATGTTCTGATCAGAGTTATCCATCACCACTTCTTCAGTAAAAGCATGCAAAGTCCTATCAATTTCTTGCATATATCCCTCCATTTCCATTGCTTCTAAAACAATATCTTCTTTCCTCCTTCTCTTGTTTGATCTTATATCCTCTCTATGGATTTCTGAAGTATAAGAATCACTGGCAGTATTTTCCACAATCACATGCTTATTGACTTCACCCAGATTGCTATTGCTATTCTCATTATCTACAATATTTGCTGCATTGTTCTCATCATTCATTGTTACAGTGTCACCTCCTTCAGCATTCACATCTTCTCTTTCATTATCATCCTCATTAGCATTATTGTTCAGTTCTGGCTCTTGAATTGCATCTGCTTCTCCTCCATCTTGAATCTCCATGTTTAGTTGAATCACTTGGACTAACTCTTCCACTTGTTCCTCAAAAGGATCTACACCTTGCAAGTTCAGGACTGGAGATGCAACCCAAGCCATGTTGGCAATCAAACCACAGTAATTTTCATTATGGTTAAAGACATAACAATGTCTGCAGGTAGCAGAAGGAAAGCCCAAATAGAAAAAATAGCAATCTTGATTCTTTCTCCATCCTCCAAAGTTAAGTGCAGTTTTCTTACTAATGGTAATAAGTTGACATCCAGCCTAACTTTTGCTTTCACAACACCAGTTGGGTCCATGTTGAAAATGGTAATAGGTTCTCCAGCCTGAGAAGCAATTAGTTGGGGAATATTATCTCTAATCAAGGTCTGCCCTCAACCTGAATTCAATGAAAAAGACCTCAAATTGGAAGATAGCTCTCTGCACATTCATGTAGAACTGCCATGGAAGTAACACTAATTAGTATCCACCTATTGAATGTGGCCTCCCTCTTAACACCCTCTGGAAGATTTCTCTTGTGTGAATTCTGAAGATGAACACATTTCTCCTCCCTGTAGTGATTACAATAACTTCATTCTGTGCACCCCAATTTTTCCTTATTGAGTAACTCACCATATTTCTTGTCACAACACTTTCTCTACAAACATAGCCTATCATAGCAAACGAATCTACATGTCTTCCTTTTCCTTTTAAGCTCACATGCTTGTTATTTCTTCTAGAGCCATTGTTATCCCTTTGCTGGTTGTTGCAGATATTATCAGAAGTATTAGATGAAGAGGCCATTGATAAGAACAGTTGAGTTGAATGATGCTTATTGCAAATAGAGACAAAAAACTTCCTGAAGATATTGTAAGAGTTAGACGCTTTGAATTTAGCTTGCAGGGAGTTCTGAAACTCTTGGGCTCTATGAGAAAAAAATAGACCATGGCATATTAGGCAAAGATTTGAATTTTTCCAAGTGTTGGCCATGCTAAAGAATTGCAAATAAAGAGAATAACAGTATAGATGCTTGGGAAGAAAGCTGAGATTTTGCCTTAAGTGAATCAAAGAAATGATTACAAGTCGTAGCATGAGGCAGGAAGGAGTATATCTTTAGGTTAGCTTGCACGGGTGAATTGATGAATACGAGGAGCTTGCAACCGCAGTATCCACCCAAATATTAAAATTGGAGAATCTTCAATAGCTGACAATGTTGTAGAGTAGGGATATTAAATTAGGTCACCACCACTTCAATTGCTTCAGCACGAAACCCTATTCCTCCCAATTAGGCTTGGGGAAGGAGAGAAGGGATGAAATATGAAAAGATTACACAAAAACAAGGAAATTCGAGATAATTAGCTCGAGGTAATCATGGAAAGAGAGATAAAAGGGAAATTGAAAGAACCTATAAACTAGGGTTCCTCGTTTTTGAAAACCAAAAAGACAGGAGATTAAGACATAAGCAAAGCAACAAAAACAGATTAGAAAAATAGGAATCGATGTAAACAATAGAAAAACACAATCATGGATATGCAGGATGTGCAGGAGGAAGGATTGACGCTAAAATTAGAGAGAATTTTTTTTTTAGTGAGTTATGGATCGGTTCGCCTGAGTTGTCGCCCGATTCGCAGAGCTCAAGAGCGTGAAACTTATTTGACTCACCTATTTAAGAGACACTTGGACTAGTGGAGTGGTCTCCCTCGTTAGAAATTCGAGGTACGAGGAGAAGTTCGAGATGACGCACATATTGGAATTATACGAATTCAGATAGGTCGTATTCGGTCAAAAATTCAATCAACGATTCGTTGTTCGGTGAATGGTTCGGAACGGATATGTACGTGTATAATTCGTTTTCCGAATATGTCCGTGTAAAATTCGTTTTACTAATTTTAAGTTCAGTGTTGAAAATTCGTCATGTATAAGCTAATTAAAAATAATTTTTGGGTGTCGAGGGGGTATAATTTGAGATGTAAATGGTTATATGTCTAATACATGATTCGCGTATGATACGGCGAATTACAGGGAGTACATCTAAACCAATAAATATCAAAAGTCAAAACTCCATTCAGAAAGTTGTTCTTTGTTTTTCCTCTCCTCTGTAACACTGTTACTAAAACCCTCAAGAAAATACCTGAATCACCACAATCCACCACGGAAATGTAAAATTCATAACAAATTCCTTCAATTCAACTCTTAATCTTTGTTGTTTTCATGGATTTTTGAATC
>JAJJWW010000571.1:0-57577 GCA_023531295.1 Papaver armeniacum
AATCCTTGTGTGCCTCTGTAATAATTGAGCTGTTTGTCCTTCTTTGTTTCTCCTGTCCTTATCAGCCTCGGTATAATACTAACCCCCTGAACAGAATTCATTGTTAATGAAGCACTTTAATTATAGCAGTGAGGTTATATACAATCAAAAGAATGTTGATTTCAGTTTTCAAAGAAAAGAAATGTCAGCAGTATGATGATTACCAAAATATATAGTTATTGATATTCGATCCCGTCCATAAATACCACTGCAGTTCTCGCTGCACCTGAAGAGCTGAACCACATACTGAATTGAGTGGAACAGGAGAGTGCTAACTTGGCAACATGATGCAAGAGAGTGTTGCCTGTTGTATCTTTTCTGGAAATTAGATCCATCATTTCTTTTCCACTGAATTTACATATGAGATCTAGAATCTTCTCATTACGTTCAGCAACAGCCATTTGTATCATTGTTTGACCCCCTAAATCATTCCAAATAAGATACGGAAACTTTTAAGGCACTCATCTACAATCTCTATGGTTCCATGCTTTATAGCCTTCTTCTTTTTTATCATGATAGAATTTTTGTCGAAAAATTCTAGTACCTGAGACTTTGTCATTGTTTTGTGAGTTGATCAAACATTTCTTTAATCAATTCAAGAGCTTGTTTGTGCATCAATTTCTGTTTTGCGTATGCAACCGTTTGATAAAAATGCGGTAGACTAAGCTCTTCAAAGTATTAATTCCACATACTTGGTTTCTTCTGAGATCTGTTGAGGTTCTCTTCATCTCCTTCACCTTCAGTACCATTTAAGGCCCCAATTCTTGACTGGATGGGATACCTGGCCCATGCACTTCCAACCGTTGAATAAACCTGGAGGGCTGAGATTTTTGGATTGCAGAAGCGTTTTGTTCGTCTGCCTGGGCGTCATGGTTACATGTGGAATCGATATCCACGTTAATCCCTGCACCCCGCATACCACATTTACATTTATATATACAAAGAATAAGGTGAAAAATGAAATAAAAATGACAGTCATGAATCATGTTGAACAACTAATGATGAGCTTTTGCAGCCTAACTAAAGTTAGGGGATGCTGATTGACTTACTCGAATAGATATAGCGTTGCCACCATATCAGCTTTGCCCACTGTAAAGGCCAACGGCCTCTGAATCATCGATGCTAATGCACAAGGATTTGTATGGGCTTTAATGGATCATTGTTTCCAGTTATCAGCTGTTTTTTGGTCAACAACTCCGGGATTTTTTTTTCAGAATTAATAGTGCTATATCTACAAAATTATGAAAGCATTGTCATAACTAAACCTGTTCAGTTTTAGTTCAATAAAGATAAAAAAGCGACCAGTCGATAAATTTGCTCACCATAGAAATTGGCATCAATTGCAGTGCATAATAACTTAGCACCATCACTACCAGAGAATGGACCACTTGATGGCTCCTCGCTTTGGTGACGGGAGTAGAGATACCTAACCGTCGCCTTTTGTCCCAGTGTAACAGCTTGGAATAGCAAGTAGGAGCGGTACCCTTCCTTTCTTATCACGTATCTGAGTTAGATTTGGGTTCTTGGTTACCAACACCTTAGCAATTTCAGAGTATCCATAAGCTGCGGCAGTATGAAGTGCTGTGAAACCATTGTCTTTTATTTTATGTTCAAGTGCTTCCGATGGCAAAAGTTCCACAAATTTCTTCACAAACGGCAACCGATTGTTAAGTACCGCTATACGCAGCCCGATTTTGCAATTTTCATTAGTCATCATCACTTGCGGATTTTTCTCGAAAAAATTACTAGCTTTAGGCCAGTCACCAGATTGTGCTGCCTCAAATAGACCAAATTCAAATATATATTGATCATTATCCGGTTCAGGCTCCTCTGCGTTCTCATCATCATCATCATTAACATCAGTGTTCATCATTACATCTTCATCTTGGGTCAATGTTGCTGATGATTTCGACAATAAATCTAATAAGAAGAAAAAATATCACAAATTATCACAAATCAGATTATAAAATAAAAAAAAAAAAAATAATTAGCTACTCACTTTTTGTTGTCTTCTCCTCAGATTCAAACAATGGATTAGTTTTAACATGATCATCATTAACATAACTAGCGCAACAACTACTACTACCGGCACTTTTAAGAATCTCCAAATCTTTATATGGAGGCTGGACTAGTACTCTGCAAAGCATGCTCTCAAGCCTGTAAAACATATCATCTTGAGATTTCTCAAACCTATGAAACATCTCATTTTGAGATTTAATTATAAGCCTACTGATCATCTTTTCTTGTGGAGATAGATGATCTTTCATCTTCCCCTAATTCCTAGTAGTAGACATAGTTGCTGGAATTCTAGAGATGGATAGGGTAAGTCAAACAATTGATATTTGAAGAAAGGATATAATCTGATATGTATACAATGGTTCTTGTGATTATACAGCCTATAAGATGCATATATATTATATATTTATAGTTCACGCATCTTGATTCTTGAATAACATAATATTCAATGTTTTTTTCTTTTTCGGTTTAGGTCATTTCTTGGAATTTTTCTCTTTTTCTTGTCGAAATTATTCAATCATAAAACGCTACAATTATGTTGTTCTTGCTCCGATTTGATTCTGATGCAGTTGGTTCTATGTAATCATGGTTTCGCTATTAATAAAATTAAAATGAGAAAATGGGTCATTTGTCCAAAAAATTTAAACACGGTTCAAATGGACGAGTAAAAAAAAGTACGGGTGAAATAGCCAAAAAAATAGCAAGGATGAAAACTGGATTCATCCCGGGTTATACTTAAAAAATAGCAAGGATGAAACTAGATGCATCCTCGTATAAAATAAAAATAAGAAAAAAATATTTGAAACGGGATACGATGAAACCGGTTACATCCTGCATTTATTTTTAAATTTTTGTCCATTTAAACAAGATTCTTTTGTTTTATTTAAAACAATGATCAAAACCTAAGTGTCTTTTTCACCCAGAAATTGTTGATTTTGGTCTTTTTGACCAATTTTGTGAATTAAAATTATATATATTTTTTTATATGGTTTTTGTTTTTTCACCACTCACAGTCAAACCCTTCCATATTTGAAAAAATTGTTCAAACTCAACCGATAGGCACTACAATTTATCCCATAAGAGGGTTAAGATTTTTTCTTAAGATTTTACAGTGAACCCTAACATTTTCGTACACGGAACTTGTTCGTTATGTGCCATCTAATACATACATATTACATAGTCAGTTTAATCTATAAATCATTATCCATTGCCTGGCGTTTATACTTTGTTATAGGTCGCATGTCGTTATTTCTGTGTACATATATTTATCATTATCAACTAGCTAGACTAGTACTTCTTGTCGGGGGTTAAAGCTTGTATATATACAACTTCTTAATTGGTAATGGTAGAACATGAGCACATTATTGGTATAGCTGGCTGCTCTCAGATGGCATATTTTTGTATATGCCTCCCTTGTTAGAAAAGTCCACTCTGAATTAAACCATTCAGATGGCCCTCATGTGATGGCTTTTATTCTGGTACCTGACATCATACTGACTACGTCCTCATTACAAACTAATTATTGGAGCAAGATGATGATAGTAGTGGAGAAGTTTCTTCAACAAGTTGAATAATAAACCAAACTTTTCATGACAATATACATGTTCGCTTAATTAATCAGTTTTATGTTTGAAAATTTTAGGTCCCATTTGTTGCATTAATTTAGATATATACAAATTCAGTATACTGTATGTATATAAATTCTTATCTTCTGTCCAGTTGAAATGTTATAATAGAATACAACGCGATTAAGACGAATAACTCATCCCCCATTATTGTTAATTTATTTGATTATTATGCAGCTGTATGTCCAATGTCTACAGGTAGGTAGATCGCATCGATTGGTGGTGCTCTTCCCCATGTAGGTCGATACCGTGTTTAACGGGATGCAATTAGGTGGCCGGATGCAAATTAATTAACAAACAAATAAATTCAACTTGGATTTTAAATTTTAGATCAAACAGGTTGGTGATGGATCCGTATGATATGGAATAAGATAAATTAGACTTGGGCGTTTACTTTGAAGCTTAGATCTAGCATTACAATTACTAACGCAAACAGCAAGATATGTTGCATTATTATCTTTAATAATTACGTACCCACATGGTTCCACCATCTCTGTAAACCATCTTATCTTTAGCTTATACTAATCTTCGTTCAAATGTGTCAGCATAATCATAAGTTGATAAGGATATAAAGCCAGTTAATTACAGAAGAAGTCTTGACATTTTCATCATTCGTTACGTCCTTTACTTGAAAAACCACTTAACAACTTATCTGATGTTCTGATGGCTTCCACTAACACAAAGGCCAGTACCTTGGCTAGTTCCTACCTAGTTCTAACTATTTGTCCATTGGTTTTTCTTTTGATAAACAGTAGTGAAGATTTGTCCAAGCATCGAAGACAAAATTGCAGATTCACTTCCTACATAACCCAACAAATGCGCGTTCATCTCACGACAGTTTTATCAATTGCAATTTCATTTAGTTCATCATCAATAATAATCATAATGCAAACGAACAACATGGTCACTATGGATGGGACTACTAGCATCAAAAAAAAAAAAATACTAGTATGTAATTTAATGACTTCTCCCTCCGCCCTATTTTACTCTCAACTCTGGATCATTTTATAAGTGGGAGGTTGAAAAGTGAGATATCATCAAAGTTTTCTTTCGTGATTTTTCCTTTCAAAAACATGAACTATTAAACATGATCCAGCGGATCCAATACGATCCAAACGAGCCGATAATCCTGTAAATCTTTGGTTGTGGTCTCCAAAAAATCTTGAAAAACAAAAATCGAAACATCTTTTATTTCTTCTCAATTTCTCATGTTCCACCATAATTTTCTCTTGCTAATAATTGAAACACAAAACAGAAACGGATAGACAAAACATAGGAATACATATTTACATTCCATTACAAATCAAATAAGAAATGCAATAGAGATTAACTGAATAAAGAAAATGAAGCTTTGGAGTTCTCTTTTAATGCCTGAAACGGTGTTCTAGTCGTCAATTTGGATTAGTGTTGCCGGAATAGGAGAATAAGAAAGATACTGATAGAATCGTAGAAAGATGATGATCAAAAACTTTTTGGTAAGAAATTACAGTGAGACTGTGAGAGAAACGACTGGAACATGGGATTACGGAGGCGGCAGATATGGTTTGTGTTTAATTCCCACGACTTAATTCTTAGATACAAACAATGTAAGGACCAAATGTCCATTAAGCCCTTAAGGACACGTATAGACCTAATCAACACCGGTTGTTGTTTTTCCAAGCACACACGACATTAACCAAGTATTTTAGAATTGACCCAGTGAACCCGATTCGAACCACTGGTTGGATCAGTTGACTCTGACCCAGTTGCCTAACCGGTTCGACGTCCGGGCCGGTTTTCAGAACATTGCGTTGAACAAGTTTTTTTTATTTACTTTTTTGCACAGATATGAGTAATTAGACTAGCCTTTTCTATTTGCTTCATTTAATTGCGGTCTAATTATTACCCAATCAGCATCAAATGACAACTCATTGAATTAATGCTAAACAAATAAAATAAACTTATCGTTTTTTCTTTTTTGTTTTTTCTTTTGTGCTCTCAATCTTTCTATAAATCAGAAGTTGCAAAAACTGAAATAAACACAGCACTTTCTCTCATCAAAATCAAAACAAAAAACGATAAGAATATCAGTTCACTCGCAAAAATGAGTAACCAGATATTCAACGATGATGAACCCATTCTGAAAATTGATTCCCAAGGTAATTAATTTACAACTTGCGTATAAGTTTATAACTTTATTTTGTTTCTCTATTGAATTTCCTAATTATATTCAATGAATTTCCGTGCTTATCTCAGATGAGGAAGAAGCAGATCTTGAACTAGATGGCGGAAAAACGGAGGCGAAAATCATTAACAAGCGTGGAAGCTCCAATGGACTAGAGCCCATTCAAGGTGTTGCTGGAGCTCGAGGGTGTGGGAGATGATGAGGGCAGATTAGGCGTCGATCTCGTGACCATTTTAGATATCGGTGGCAGCATGAGCTTTTAACCAAATTAGCAAAAATGAAACTTGGTAATGCAATTGCTGCTCCGTAAACTTAGCTTTTCCAAGTTCCACTTAAATTCAATATTGATCTGATCGTTTTTTAATATTATACTGTATAAAAGCATAGTAACGTAGGTCTTACGCATATGTAAATCAAAATATGCGATAACAATCAAAAAAATTACATCATTTTTCAAACAACTATAAATATATATTTTTCTTTCTCTTAAATTTTGATTAACAAGATCAATAATTTTCTGATTATGTATATTATATTAATATATGGAGGTAAATTTCTTATAATGGGACTAAAAAAATCTATTAATATTAAATTGTGCAGTTTATTACTATTTATAACTGACCCAAGTTAGGACCATGATTTCTTATTAATATATAAAGTTTATTAATATATGGAGTATCAACACATGGAGTTTTTACCTAATACAAATATGGAGTGAGACCGGGTTTTACAAAACCCGAATGTTATCGACGACCTAACACAAGGCTAAAAATGTAATTGGATGCAACACATTTATTTATTTTTTATTCAGCTTGAACATGAATTGATCGTTTTTTTCCCAAAGTTGATTTGATAATCGAAAGGTTAAAATCCCAACTATTAATAAGCATCATCAAACCAATCAAAACGCGAATTGGTTGCCAATTATTCTGACTTAAAACCTTGAAAAACCATGGCATAATGTCAACACGTCCCCTCACATGTAGCTCGTTGGCTCCAACACGTGGACAATAAATCGGGTGACCCAAAGTGAAGGCGCAGTCAATGACCGTCCGCAAATAACCTACTCGATATCATCATGTTAGGAATATGGGCAACCAACTCAAAACCAATTAATAATCGGTGGAGAGGCCTTATGGAATTATAAACCGCAGGATCTTAGATAACTCGGACAATGTGGGACTATAATCTCAACACGGCCCCTCACGTATAGCCTCGTTAGGGTCAACACGTGGACAATAAATCGTCGACGCGTGAGTAAAGGTGCGGTCAAAGCGACTCGACAAAAACAAATAGCCTCGCCTCGATACCATATTAGAATATGGACATCCAACCAATTGGCAATGAGTGGAGAGGCCCTAAAAAATTATAAACCTTAGGATCTTAGATAACCCAAGCAATGTGAGACTAATAATCTCAACACATAATCTAGTTTGCCACGCTTTATACAATTTCATTCAATACAACCAAATTAAATCGAAATTGATCGTTCTTTTACAAAATTTGTTTGATAATCAATGATTTTGGATCCCCTTTTTATATTTGAAGTCAATCAAATCAAATTGAATGAACCGATCAATTTTTCCTTCCATTGCTTCAAATTAAAACAAAAATTGAAATAGTGGTTTACAAAAAATGTAATACAAAAACTTTTAACAACGCATTTATGTGTTGCTTTTGATTTCCCGTTGCAATGTAGAAAATTTAGTATATTTGTTGACACCTCCTCTGTGACGGACCGGAAAATTACGCCTTTGGCGCGTTGCCCCGCAGGCCGTAACTCCCCCGGTGCGCCATGATGATGAAGCTACTTATCCGGCCTTAGGGCTAGGCAAATGCACGTCCATTTGCCATTGCAAGCATGCTCGTAGGGCATGACGCAGCTAACTTAGCTTCCACATCGTTCAACTTACCCTTGTTCCGCAAAAGGGTTTATTAAGAAAAAAAACTTGCTTAATACGACAAAACGCTCTTGAGGCCCTAAACGATGGAATTTGGCTAAATTCGTGGTGACCATGTGGCAACATGTCTTGATCTTTGAGGCGTTTCCCATCAAAATGGACTCCTCTTGAGCTAAATTACGACTTTTGGGTTTTCGCTCCGTGGATAGGCTATAGCTTGCTCTCTTTGTAGCTTGATAGGAAGTATGAGCATCCACTGGCAGGAATGCAACTAAGCCTCATCAAGAATGGCCACAATCATCTCTGGCGTGAGATACCGAGGAAGATGATAGGGCCAGAATGTCGCAATCATCTCCGAATTAGATGATATGAGCGACAAAGTCTTTGGACCGCAATGCTGCAATCACTCAGGCCTGCCACGCACCCTTCCACTTAAAGGGATCAACACAGACCGTGGATTCATCCAATGGCGATTTAAAACTTAAGCTAACTCGTTTGCATGGCCGTCCGCAACAACAATGGAAATGGCCTAGTCCGTATAGGTTCGTCGTCGAAATGCATCCAAGTGATGCATGTTTGTATGCAATATGGCAGCAACGATGCCTAAGCATCAAATGCCCTCTTCGCGAGGCTACGCAATATAAATGAGCCTTAGGCATCATTTATACTCTTAAACTAAGCTATGAAGCTTACTTGGTACATAGTCGCATATGCACCTTCAACCAACTACCCCTCCCTATATATGTCTTAATGGAATTTCTACAAGTATGGAAAGGGGACGAAAAATGTTCATCAACTCCCGTTTACTATTCATGGCCGTTGCCATGTTTTTCCGATATCCGGCCATGTTGGTCAGACTAACCTTAACCGGTGTCGGCCATGTTGGTCCGTCCAACCCGATGTCCGGCCGTTGGTCGCTCCACGCCAACCCGATGTATCCCGGCCATGTTGGCCGTCCCTTCCGCCAACCCGATGTCCGCCATGTTGGCTGTCCATCTATAACCCCGATGTCCGCCATGTTGGCTACTCTTCCAACCCGATATCCGCCATGTTGGCCGTCCTCACAACCCGATGTCCGACCATGTTGGCATCACTGACCAACCCGATGTCGGCCATGTTGGCCGTCCCATCGTAACTTGGATATCCGGCCATGTTGGCGGCCCCATCAATCTGGAGTATCCGGCCATGTTGGCTGTCCACTTCCAAGGTCATCTACCCGTTGACCTAATGCATCATTTGATGCAAGATTGTCTCTTGGGCCAATGTAGCTTCCAACCAATGCCATATTGGCCTTAGCCAATATGCATATGCGATGTGCCTTACTTGGCACTATATATGGCCTGAAGGGGCCAAATGCATCTCTTCATGCAAAAGGAAGCTTTGATGAAGCTTCATCACAAGCAATTGACGCATCTTTTAGCATGCGCCATGCTAAAAATACAGGTGTTACATTATCACCCTTCAAAGAATTTCTGGCCTAAATTCAAAACCAAAACTATTGTGGACAATCTCTTGAGTTGGATTTCCGAGCAAAGTCCATACTGATGCTCAAATCAGGTTTCTTCAAGTTATCATGAACAACAATTTAGACCTTCCAGCACATGTCCCATACCACCCGCCCGTGAACTCAAAAGTGCCCACAACAAAACCAAGAATCGCAATTGGCGGTGCCAAGAGGATATCTCGACAAGGTATCCTAGATAGCATCCCATACTACCACCCAGAATCCCTAAGGTTCACAAGTTGAAAGATGTCATCTAAATGACAAGGCAAAACTCAACTAACACTTTGTGGACCAATCTCTATGCACAGTGTGGGTTGCATGCCACAATCTCTTAATGGAGTTATCGGTTGCCACTCGTAGAGAAGTGGGATGCTAGCTGGCTCGACAACGCACCCTGGCGGGCTGCCAACGTGTGGGGATGATCGGGCCCCATTGTCTACCCACCGCCCCTGCATCGGGCAGTCTTCCGGATGCCCAGAAGGGTGCCACTGAGGCCTCGGGCAAACTCACAGCATTTATACAAGCTCAACTTCGATTTAAAAGTAACGGCCCAAGAAAGGCAAACTCTTTCCAGAAGTTGGCCTAATCTCCCAACTCCTCTTTAAGTTTTCCAGCTAAAGAAAATACTCACAATGAACCCACTCGCACAAGTCCTTAGAGTTTTCTCGAACTTGCTCTCGTACCTACCATCTGGACGGACCGAAAAAATTACGCCTTTGGCGCGCTGCCCCACAGCCCGTAACTCCCGGTGCGCCATGATGATGAAGCCTACGATCCCGGCCTTAGGGCTGGCAAATGCACGCCCATTTGCCATTGCAAGCATGCTCGTGGGGCATGACGCCAGCCTAACTTAGCTTCCACATCGTTCCAACTTACCCTTGTTCATAAAGGGTTTATTAAAGAAAGCAAAACTTGCTTAAAACGCACAAAACGGCCTCTTGAGGACCTAAAACGATGGAATTTGGCTAAATTCTGGTGACCATGTGGCAACATGTCTTGATCTTTGGGCGTTCCCATCAAAATGGACTCCTCTTGAGCTAAATTACGACTTTGGGTTTTCGCGCCCGGATAGGCTATAGCTTGCTCTTTGTAGCTTGATAGGAAGTATGAGCATCCACTTGCTGGAATGCAACTAAGCCTCATCAAGAATGGCCACAATCATTCCGGCGTCGAGGCTACCGAGCTTAGATGATATGAGGGGCGAGAATGTCGTAATCATTCCGATTAGATGATATGATGCGACAAAGTGGGACCCAAGCAATGCCGCAACTCATTGCGGCTGCCTACGCACCCTTCCCCTACTCTAAAGGGACTGCCACTGCACCGTAGTTCATCCACGAAGGGACAAGCAAACTTATTTCAACTCGCTTGCATGGCCGGCCAAGCAACAATGGAAATGGCCTAGTCCGTATAGGCGTTCTCAAAGCCGAAATGCATCCAAGTGATGCATGTTTGTCCGCATATGGCATAACGATGCCTAAGCATCAAATGCCCTCTTCACAGACTTGGCTTAACTATAAATGAGCCTTAGGCATCATTTTATACTCTTCGACTAAGCGCAGTGAAGCTTACTTGGTGCATAGTCCGCATACGCACCTTCAACCAACTACCCCTCCTATATATGTCTTAATGGAATTTCTACAAGTATGGAAAGGGGACGAAAAATATTTCATCAACTCCTAGTTTATTATTCATGGCCGTTGCCATGTATTTTCCGATATCCGGCCATGTTGGCCGACATTCGCCAACCGGTGTCCCGGGAACCAATGTTGGCTAGATGGGCCCATTTCCCGAGCCAAACCGATGTCAGGCCATGTTGGTCGCCCATGCGCCACAGGCCACACGATGTCCGCCATGTTGGCCGTACATTACCAAGCCGATGTCCCGGCCATGTTGGCCGCCCCTTTCATGACCGATGTCCGGCCATGTTGGCTCGTGCTCTTCCAACCCGATGTCCAGGCCATGCTGGTCCCATCATAACCCGAGATCTCGCCATGTTGCCGTCCTCTCGCCAACCCGATGTCCAGGCACATGTTGGCCGCCTACCCAACCCGATGTCCCGCCATGTTGGCCTCTTATTCCAACCCGATGTCCGGCCATGTTGGTCGACGCTGCCAACCTGATATCCCATGTTGGCCGCCCATCCAATCCGAGTCCAGCCAAGTTGGATGCCCACTTCATGGTCATCTACCGTGACCTAATGTATCATTTGATGCAAGATTGCCTCTGGCCAATGTAGCTTCCAACCAATGCCATATTGGCCTTAGCCAATATGCATATGCGATGTGCCTTACTTGGCACCATATATGGCCCAGGCCAAATGCATCTCACCATGCAAAGGAAGCTTTGGATGAAGCTTCATCACAAGCAATTGACGCATCTTTTAGCATGCGCCATGCTAAAAATACGGGTGTTACATTATCACACCCTTCAAAGAATTTTGTCCCTGAAATTCAAAACCAAAACTATTGTGGACAATCTCTTCAAGTTGGATTTCTACGAGCAAAAGTCCCATACCGTATGCTTTCAAATCACGGGTTTCTTCAAGTTATCATGAACAACAATTTAGACCTTCCGAGCACATGTCCCATACCACCCGCCCAGAATCCAAAAAGGCCCACAACAAAACCAAGAATCGCACTGGCTGTGCAAGAGGATATCTCGACAAGGTATCCTAGATAGCATCCCATACTACCACCCAGAATCCCTAAGGTTCAAAAAGTTGAAAGATGTCATCTAAATGACAAGGCAAAACTCAACGCAATGTCGTGTGAGGACCAATCTCTAATGCCGAGTGCAGTTGGATGCAAGCCACCGTCCCTAACGGATTTAACATCTGGGTTGCCACTCGTAAGTGGGATGCTAGCCGGGCCTGATAACGCACGCCATTGGCCAAAGGCCAACGTGTGGGGATGATCAGTCCCATTGTCTACCCACCGTCCCAGACGGTCTTCCTGGATATCCAGCGGGGGTGGGGTTCCAGGCACGGCAAACTCACAAGACTTATACAAGCTCAACTCGATTTGCAAAGTAACCTGGCAAAAGAAGTTACAAACTCTTTCCCGCGCAAAGTTGGCCTAATCTCCAACTTTAAGTTTTAAAGTTAAAGAAAATACTAGCCAATGAGTCCACTCGCACAAGTCCTCAGAGTTTTCTCGGAACTTGCTCGATACCATCTGCATGACCCAGGAAAATTACGCCTTTGGCGCGTTGCCCCGAGGCCGTAACTCCCTGGTGCGCCATGATGATGAAGCTACGATCCAGGCCTTAGGGCTAGGAAATGCACGTCCATTTGCCCATGCAAGCATGCTCGTGGGGCATGTGCAGCTAACTTAGCTTCCACATCGTTCCAACTTACCCTTGTTCAAAAAGGTTTATTAAAAAGCAAAACTTGCTTAAAACCCAAAAAACGCCTCTTGAGGCCCTAAACGATGGAATTTGGCTAAATTCTGGTGACCATGTGGCAACATGTCTTGATCTTTGGGCCGTTTCCCATCAAAATGGACTCCTCTTGAGCTAAATTACGACTTTTGGGTTTTTCGCCTCCAGATAGGCTATAGCTTGCTCTTTGTAGCTTGATAGGAAGTATGAGCATCCACTTGCTGGAATGCAACTAAGCCTCATCAAGAATGGCCACAATCATCTCTCGCGCGTCGAGCTCACCGAGCTTAGATGATATGAGGGGCTGCGGAGAATGTCTAAATCATCTCCGAATTAGATGATATGAGCGACAAAGTGCTGGACCTAAGCAATGTTGCAACTCATCGGCTGCCTACGTACCTTCCCTACTCTAAAGGGATCAAGCACGAGACCGTAGTTCATCCACGAAGGGGACAAGAAACTTAAGCCAACTCGTTTGCATGGCCGTGGCTAGCAATAATGGAAATGGCTCTAGTCCGTATAGCGTTCATTCCAAATGCATCCAAGTGATGCATGTTTGGTCCATGCAATATGGCTTAACGATGCCTAAGCATCAAATGCCCTCTTCGCGAGGCTACGCAACTATAAATGAGCCTTAGGAATCATTTATACTCTTCCGGCTAAGCTATGAAGCTTACTTGTACATAGTCCGCATATGCACCTTCAACCAACTACCCCTCCTATATATGTCTTAATGGAATTTCTACAAGTATGGAAAGGGGACGAAAAATATTTCATCAACTCCCCGTTTACTATTCATGGCCGTTGCCATGTATTTTCCCGATATCCGGCCATGTTGGTCGACTCACCAACCGAGGTGTCTGGCCATGTTGGCCGTCCCATCCAACCTGATGTCCCGGCCATGTTGGTCGCCCATCACAACCTGATGTCCGGCCATGTTGGCCGTCCTCGCTTGACTTAGATGTCCGGCCATGTTGGCCGTATCGCTCGACCGATGTCCGCCATGTTGGGTGATACTCTTCAACCCGATGTCCAGCCATGTTGGCTGCCCATCGCCAACCCGGGAATCTCGCCATGTTGGCCGTCCTCGCCAACTCCGATGTTCGGCCATGTTGGCCGATCCTCCGCTTAACCCGATGTCCGGCCATGTTGGCCGTCGTTTCCAACCCGATGTCCGGCCATGTTGATGTCCACTAACCCGATGCTCCGCCATGTTGGCTGGCCCATGTTCGAGACTCGCCATGTAGCCGGCCCATTTTCAAGGTCATCTACCTAATCGACCTAATGCATCATTTGATGCAAGATTGTCTCTTCGCCAATGTAGCCAACCAATGCCATATTGGCCTTAGCCAATATGCATATGTGATGTGCCTTACTTGGCACCATATGGCTCAGGGGCCAAATGCATCTCACCATGCAAAGGAAGCTTTGGATGAAGCTTCATCACAAGCAATTGACGCATCTTTTAGCATGCGCCATGCTTCCAAAAATACGGGGTGTTACATTATCACACCCTTCAAAGAATTTAGTCCCGAAATTCAAAACCAAAACTATTGTGGACAATCTCTTCGAGTTGGATTTCCGAGCAAAGTCCCATACCGGATGCTCGAAATCACGGGTTTCTTCAAGTTATCATGAACAACAATTTAGACCTTCCGAGCACATGTCCCATACCACCGCCGAGAATCCCAAAAAAGTGCCCACAACAAAACCAAGAATCATGATTAGCAAGTGCCAAGAGGATATCTCGACAAGGTATCCTAGATAGCATCCCATACTACCACCCGAGGAATCCCTAAGGTTCAAAAGTTGAAAGATGTCATCTAAATGACAAGGCAAAACTCAACGCAACACTTTGTGAGGACCAATCTCAATGCCGGAGTGCAGGTTGGATGCAAGCCACCTAGCAGTTCCGGGTTGCCACTCGTAAGTGGGATGCTAGCCGGCTCGACAACGCACACCCTTGGCCGGTGCCAACGTGTGGGGATGATCGGGTCCCATTGTCTACCCAGTCCCATCGATAATGGTCTTAGGATGCTCGTAAGTGGGTGCCACGAGAGGCCTGCAAACTCACGGTGACTTATACAAGCTCAACTCGATTTGCAAAGTAATCGCCCAGCAGATTACAAACTCTTTCCCCGCGCAAAAGTTGGCCTAATCTCCAACTTTAAGTTTTCCGATTAAAGAAAATACTCGCCAATGAGTCCACTCCGCACAAGTCCTCAGAGTTTTCTCGGAACTTGCTCGATACCATCTGTGTGGGATCAGGAAAATTACGCCTTTTGCGCGTTGCCCGCAGCCGTAACTCCCGGTGCGCCATGATGATGAAGCTACGATCCGGGCCTTAGGGCCTAGGAAAATGCACGTCCATTTGCCATTGCAAGCATGCTCGTGGGGCATGACGCAGCCTAACTTAGCTTCCACATCGTTCAACTTACCCTTGTTCCACAAGGGTTTATTAAGAAAAAAACTTGCTTTAATACGACAAAACGGCCTCTTGAGGCCTAAACAATGGAATTTGGCTAAGTGCAGTGACCATGGATCTATGGCAACATGTCTTGATCTTTGGGCCGTTTCCCATCAAAATGGACTCCTCTTGAGCTAAATTACGACTTTTGGGTTTTTCGCCTCCGAGATAGGCTATAGCTTGCTCTTTGTAGCTTGATAGGAAGTATGAGCATCCACTTGTGGCATGCAACTAAGCCTCATCAAGAATGGCCACAATCATCTCCGCGCCGAGACTACTGAGCTTAGATGATATGAGAGGAATGTCGTAATCATCTCCAATTAGATGATATGAGCGACAAAGTCTTGGGCCGGAAGCAATCCGCAACTCATTGGCTGCCTACATGCCCTCCCGCTACTCTAAAAGGATCAAGCATGCACCGTAGTTTCATCCACGAAGGACAAACTTAAGCTAACTCGTTTGCATGGCCGTGGCCAGCAGTAATGGAAATGGCCTAGTAGGTATAGGCTGGTTGTGCCGAAATGCATCAAGTGATGCATGTTTGTCCGCAATATGGCATAACGATGCCTAAGCATCAAATGCCCTCTTCGCGAGCTCTGCAACTATAAATGAGCCTTAGGCATCATTTATACTCTTCCGCTAAGCTATGAAGCTTACTTGGTACATAGTCCGCATATGCACCTTCAACCAACTACCCCTCCCTATATGTCTTAATGGAATTTCCCAAGTATGGAAAGGGGACGAAAAATATTTCATCAACTCCCGTTTACTATTCATATGGATTTGCCATGTATTTTCCGATATCCGGCCATGATGGTGAACATTAACCGGTGTCCGGCCATATTTGGCCCGTCCATCATCAACTTAGATGTCCGCCATGTTGGTGAATCCCAACATAACTTGATGTCCGGCCATGTTGGCAACTCCTCTCACCATAGCTGGATGTCGGCCATGTTGGCCGTCACACAACCCGATGTCCGGCCATGTTGGCTGCATACTTTCCAACCGATATCCGGCCATGTTGGCGTCCACCGCTAACCCGATGTCCGGCCATGTTGGCTGTCCTCTCACGCAACCCGATGTCCGCCATGTTGGCCTCCCGTTCGCAACCTGAGATGTCCGGCCATGTTTGGGCCCACCTGCATAACCCGATATCCGGCCATGTTGGTGGGTGCCCAAATCCGATATCCGGCCATGTTGGTAGTCCACTTCCAAGGTCATCACCCAAATGACCTAATGCATCATTTGATGCAAGATTGTCTCTTGGCCAATGTAGCTTCCAACCAATGCCATATTGGCCTTAGCCAATATGCATATGCGATGTGCCTTACTTGGCACCATATATGGCCCAGGGCCAAATGCATCTCACCATGCAAAGGAAGCTTTGGATGAAGCTTCATCACAAGCAATTGCGATCTTTTAGCATGCGCCATGCTAAAAATACGGGGTGTTACATCCTCCGTGGAAGAGCCTTTCATGGTGTAATAGTAATAAGACAAGATTGTAATATGCAATATCACAGAATATAAAAACAAAATTCTAAAATCATGAATATGTCATGGTATTGCTGATGATCGACTGTTACTATGTCATCGCTAAAATTAAAAATCAAAAATTATGTCATGGTGATGAGTGTTAAAATGTCATTGCTAACAGCTAGACAATATAATCTACCCTTAGGAAAACTAGCTTATATACTTATATAAATCAAACGAGTTCACAAGATCAAAAACACATCTAGGTAGTATTTTTAAGCTATGGCGAAAACTCATTTAAGTTTCCTCTCTTCCTTTTTCTTGGTGTTTTTGATTGTTGTCAGCTTCAGGTAAGTTACTCGCTAGCTACCTATTGTCTAAATTTACATCTCTTTTTTCTTTTCTTATTTGGCATAAGTCTGGAAATCCATGGATTATTTGATCTCAACATATACAAGGTTCATCTTATAAAGCAATTACAAATCCGGAACTACGCAGCATCAGAGTATATATCTTTTAATTGTCATATTTGTTTAATTTTAGTTTTACAATGCAGATACGCCATTGGCGGGGGCGGGGCCGGGAACGGTGGAGGCGATTATGAATTTCAATGTGCACGGGTAGCAGGAATTGCAAATGTGCCTTACTGTGATTTGTGTTACGCTGCGTGTAACGAATACGTCACCATCGGTATTATTAGTGGATATGGAAGTATAAGGTGCGACAATGATTCAGTTAATGCTGGAGCATACATATGCACATGTTGCGCATAACTGATGAAACTCCGTTTCTCACTGAAATAAACGCCTTAAGTTTATTTGGTTTTAATTCTCCCTTGTACTAAGTGTTGTCTTGTGAGTTTGATCGGCCTTCTCTCAAAAAATGGCTGTTGTTTGAATAAATGAAATAAAGCTTCAGTGTGTTTGCATTAATGTGCACTTTGATCAACCCCTAAATTCACTGATGAACTCTATGCCCTCCTATTTTGGTGTTTTCTGACCAAATGGACAATTATCCATTTCATTAGTTATTATTGGTCTTAACCTATACCCATTTTCAAGCACTCGGCCAAAAAAATAAAATAAAAAAGGTAAATAAATAAATATCGAACGCAGGTATATAATCACATAACTATTATACCACTATATGACATTTAAGATATCAACCTGGTTATACTTTGGTATTCTTGAGATATTGCTTGCCGTTTGCAGTTTGGTGGGTAATTTGGTTGGAAAGAAATGACATTTTAATAGAGAAGAACGAAGAAAAACCTTACACTCTCTCATTATAGATATCAAAGCGTTGTTACTTAATTGGTCAGTTAATGTAGAATCCTTTACGAACATCAACTTTGATGCCTTTGTTTTCTATTGGGTGAACCTGTTTAGAGAGTAGTCGGTTGTACGCTCTCTACTTAGCCGCTCTTGTATTCTCTAGGATGCTATCTTGGAGCTTTCTCTTTAATTCAATCTTACCCTTTTCAAGAAAAAAATATTTTGGTCCTGTGCAGTACCTCGTTCACTCTTTGGAGGAACACAACTCAAAACTTTCTCATAGGGGTTGCAGTGTTTGCTCTATCCGGCAGCAAATGGAAATTGTCGGGACTGCCTGAAATATACATTGGTAACAATATATCCAATTCTGATAATCCAATCTAGTCTAGTCCGAAGGTTTTGGGTTAGGCGAAGTTATAAGTCTTGGTATCCTTGTTAATTATCTGTCATTTTCTTGGAAGCCTGGTAGCTGGTATAGAGATATCATCACAACTGTCTAAATCATTTTATGTCAACTCAATCCCTGCCCAGCCGGCCTTATGAAAGTCATCTCTTGTTAGGTATGCATGGTGTGGACATTGTCTTTGTATTATAAACTAGACCTTCCTCTGCCTGCCGTTTACTTTGAACCCTTTCTGTAGATGTTAAGAAACCTGGAATTATGATCTTTGCAAACCGTATGTTCTTATTGCTGTCTAGTCAATATATTCCCGCTGTTGAATGAGCAAAAAAAAATGTATACGGTTTACTTTGAAGCTTAGATGTAGCGTCACAATTAGTGTAGAAGTAAAGCAACTATTAAACTATGTTGCATTATTATCTTTAATACGTATGTAAACCTCTTAAGTTGATATCGATATAGAGCCAAGTTCATTTCCCAAGAAGTCTTCACATTTATAAACATAAGTCTTCACTATACCGATTACCTCTTTCGTGACACTTATTTCTGTTGCTAAAGTTGAGGAAAATTTATAAGTGTCTCAAACTGGCGTCGCCAAGAGATGCTTTAATTGGTCGCTTATACATTATAAGCGACGCTCAAAATTAGTAGGTGAAACAGTTAGCGACATTCGAGGGGACAGTTATTTTTCTAGATTCGTAATTCAGCAACGACTAGCTTCTTTGCTTATATATCTGAATAAAAAAACACCTTTTTGCCATGTGTTGATAATTTGTTTCTTGTAGAAGTTTTATTTGCTCCCCAATATTTGATGTACACCGTTTAGGGCAGATCCTGGGCCCAAGCAAGACAGGCGTTTCTGAAGTTGTTAACATTCAGAGAGATCTGTTTCGTCAGAGGTACTGGTGTAACGATTATAACTGTGATAAATTTAAGGACGCATATATACATGCCTTCACAATGACCCCCGCGAAGTTCAACTGGGAACGGTAGCTATTCGCCTTCACCAAGGGACATTATACATATCATCTATTGAAAGAGGTTGAGCTCCACGATTGTTTCGAATTAACTTTGCTGTACGCCCAAGACTTTCTATGTACATTTGCTAATTCATTGAGATACTATTGGTTCCACTTTCTTAATACTATACATATGAAACTTCCATCAACCAAAAAAAGAAAAAAAAAAAAAAAAAAGAACAAAAAAGGAAAGTGCGTGGGGAACAACTACATATATAAGTTGGCAGATCATTTTATATACTTCAAGCGTTTACTTTCATTTTAAATTTTGCTTGAATAGTTTGAATATGATTAATATCCATCTCTATATACATATATATATACGGCCAGCAACACCACCTTCAACAAAACGACCCATACATTTGAAAGAGTGAAAGAGATTTTTAAATCTTTCAAAATGATCATCTTAAGAAGATCATCAACAATTGGTTTTACTTGTGATAGTCTTATGTTATTTCTTACCAATATTTTTGAGGTTGATGCTGCGGAAGTAAAGACGTACAACTGGGAAGTTGCATATATGAAATGGGCACCAGATTGTGTTGAAAATACTGTTATAGGTATAAATGGTCAATTTCCTGGTCCAGAAATAAGGGCAAGGCTGAGTGACACCATTGTTGTTAATCTCAGCAACAAGCTTAACACTAAGGAAGGTCTTGTCATTCACTGGCATGGCATCAGACAGCTTGATACACCATGGGCAGATGGAACTGCATCTGTCTCGAGTGTGCCATCAATCCAGGGGCGACTTTTGAGTACAAGTTCATAGTTGACAAGGTATTCATTTTAACCTTTTTGCTAAAAATAATCACCTAAACATATCCTGCAACGTCTATGGTGCACGATAACTCAAATTATGTGCTTGTTTTTCTAATTATTGTTTTAAGGCGGGACATATTTTTACCACGGACACTACGAAATGCTAAGAGCAGCTGGGTTATACGGATCTTTAATCGTTGACGTTGAAGATGGTAAGGCAGAACCTTTTGGTTATCAAGGTGAACTCAACATATTATTAAGTGATTGGTGGCACCAAAGCGCTCACGATCAAGAAATTGCTTTGACATCCAATCCCTTCCGGTGGATTGGTGAGCCACAGGTATATATATGTAATTATGAGCTAATTCATCCCTTTAGTAATTTACAAAATATAGTTTGTTATTAATCGATCTTATTATGTATAAATTTTTCTCCAGTCTATTTTGATCAACGGGAGAGGACAATTCAATTGTTCAATTGCTGCCATAGTTGGTAACACAGCAAATGCTTGCAATTTTGATGGCCGTTCATCTGATCAATGCAAACCGGATGTTTTAACTGTGGAACCAAGGAAGTTTATTAGAGTGAGGATTGCAAGCACTACTTCACTTGCCTCACTCAATTTAGTCATAGGGGTAAAAACCTCACCTCCTACACCTTTAGTGTTAAAATTAATTGCCTCGGTCATTGCCAATGAGTTTTGAGTAAGATCAACCGATTTTAACATTATGTTATGTGTGTTATTTTATGTTCAGAATCACAAAATGATATTGGTGGAAGCTGATGGAAATTATCTTCAACCGAAATGGATTGACAACCTCGACATTTATTCTGGCGAATCATACTCCGTTATTCTTCATACGGGTCAAGACCCGTCCATGAACTACTGGATTTCTGTAAGTCAACGAGGTAGAAAACCTCCTCTTCCTCTACCAGCACTTACAATCTTGAACTACAGGCCAACTTCTTCTGTTAATGTAATGCCTTCTTTTCCACCTCCTCTGTCTCCTGCATGGGATGATTTAGCTCAAAGTAAAAACTTCACCAGTATGGTTTTGGGTTTACAATCTAACGGAAATTTGCCGCACCTATCAGCAATACCCAGACCTCCGGTTCGTCATGAGTCTCATGACCGTAGGATCCTTCTCTTAAATACCCAAACAATGATTGATGGCTATGTCAAATGGTCTATAAACAATATATCTTTAGTTCTACCTCCAACACCTTATTTGGGTTCACTAAAGTTTGGATTAAAAAATGGTTTCAATGCCACCACACCACCGGAGACTTTCCCGTCTACATACGATATTATGAAACCACCTGAAAACCCAAATTCCACATATGGAAATGGTGTATATAGTTTTAGACACATGGAAATTGTTGATGTTATTCTCCAAAATGCTAATGTATTGGGAGAAGGTGTGAGTGAATTTCATCCTTGGCATCTACACGGACATGATTTTTGGGTCTTGGGTTATGGAGAGGGGAAATTTTCAGAAGAAAACGATGAGAAAAATTTGAATTTGAAGAACCCACCATTGAGAAATACTGTGGTTGTTTTCCCTTATGGATGGACAGCCATAAGATTCATTGCTGATAATCCAGGTGTTTGGCCATTTCATTGTCACATTGAACCTCATTTGCACATGGGTATGGGTGTTATATTTGCTGTTGCTGTTGACAAGATCAAACAGATACCTGATGGAGTTCTAAATTGTGGGTTGACAGCAGTCACAGCGCCAACTACAAGCAACAAAGCAGTCGGCCCCCTTGAGCCTGCAAACCTATCTCATTACCTAATGTATATGGCAGTAGTCATTTCATTTTACTTTACATATTTTTAGCATCCTTTGGCATGGTGAGTATATATTCTTGCATTGTAATCTTGTGCTGTGATTTTCACTGTATTTTTCCAAAATTTGGAGGACTGTTAGTAATCATTCAATATTTTTCCAAAATTTGGAGGAAAGTAAGAAATCATTCAATGAATGCCAACTAGGGACTTTGGATTGGGAGTTGGCATGCATCATGTGCGCATTGGTGGTGCAAGTTGTGTCTCTGTAACTTTTTAATTCAGTTCAGAGCAAATGGTAATTGATTTTCGACTCAATTTTAAAGAAGTGGAATTTCACATCAATACCATGTTAGAACTTCAACAATAAAATACTGAAAGTAATATCTTTCTTTATAATAAGAGACCCCAACGCCACATGTCAACACTATAATCGTTCTGGAATTTGATGGGTTAGGGAGAAATTCGGAAGGAGGTTACCATGCCGGATTATTAGCATGCAAATCACATCAACGAAAAAGCTAAGGCTTGATTATAATTCTTGGGGTTCGGTGTTCCAACAATATATGGTCGGCGTTAATGCACATGGTGTAGAGTTCAAATTGGCAAGGGGTAAACACTGACAGAGTTTGTCATGGCATAGGATCTAATGAAAGGGTTTCTGAAAGAGTTTTTGTATATTGCAAGTGATGAAGGAACAGACTAAATAAACTTATACAAGATTAGGAGACGACAAAAAAGGAAACAAAATACATCACAATAACTACTGGATAACTATACAATATATGCAGAATATTGGATATCGTAACATGCAAGATACGATATATTTTAACACCCCCCTCAAACTCAAGATGGTGCACAACACATCTTGAGTTTGTTAATCAGAAAACGAATGCGAGGAGAAGGTAGTGACTTCGTAAAGAGGTATGCAAGCTGGAACTCAGAGGACACATGAGGTAGTGCAATAGTCTGATGCTTGTAATGATGACGAACGAAATGGCAGTCGATTTCAATATGTTTTGTACGTTCATGAAAGACATCATTATGAGCTATATAAATAGCAGCCTTGTTGTCACAGTAGAGAGGAGTAGGATCTGTCAGATGGACACCCATGTCTCCCAAAAGCCATCGTATCCACACAATCTCATAGGTAGTATGAGCTAAAGCTCTATATTCGGCTTCTGCACTGGAGCGTGACACAACATATTGTTTCTTGCTACGCCGGGAAATGAAGGAATTACCAAGAAATATGCAATACCAGTAGTTGATCGTGTATCAGTTATATCTCCTGCCCAATATGAGTCAGAGTACGCACGAAGACGAAGATCAGAGGCAGATAAAAAAGATAACCCTTGATACAAGGTACCTTTGATATAGCGTAAAATCCGAAGAATATCAGCATAATGTGGTGACCACGTAGCAGATATGAATTGACTAACAACATGTACTACGTAGCTGATATCTGGTTTGGTAATAGTTAGATAGTTTAGACTTCCAACTAGTTGCCTGTAGAGAGTAGGATTTGAAAGAGCTTTGCCTTCAACGGAATTGAGCTTGACATTTAATTCAATTGGTGTGTCTGCAATCTTACAATCAGTTAAACCATCACGATGTAAAATTTCAGATGCATACTTGAGTTGTGAGATAAAAAAATCCTTCAGAAGAGTTGTCAACTTTTACCCCAAGAAAATATCGCAAGAAACCAAGATCTTTCAATTCAAAACAGGAGTGGAGATAAGATTTAGGAGCTTGAATACCTTCTAAGTGACTTCTTGTGATAATCATGTCATCAACATAGAGTAAAAGAAGAATCATACCCTTACTAGTTGATCGAACAAACGTAGCTGAGTCATAAGGGCTTTGAGTGAAACCATACTTAAGAATTGCAGTTGAGAATTTTTCAAACCAAGCACGAGGAGCTTGTTTCAATCCATACAAGGCCTTGCGCAACTTACATACTTGATTTGGAGCATGTTCTAAGCCAGGAGGTGGTCTCATATAGACTTCTTCTTGAAGATTACCATGAAGAAACACATTTTTAACATCCATTTGATGTAAATTCCATTTGCGAGTAGCAGCAATGGCGAGCAATGTACGGACTATAGTCATTCTTGCAACTGGAGAAAAGGTTTCTTCATAATCAATACCATACTCTTGTGTATACCCTTGTGCAACTATACGAGATTTTTGACGATCTAATGTGCCATCTGATTTGGTCTTCACCTTGTAAACCCATCTACTTCCCACAACAGATTTACCAGGAGGAAGATCAACCATATACCATGTGCCTGACCTTTGAATGAGATGTTAGTTCTTTTCCCATCGAGTCTTGCCAGTCTGGCAATACTACAAATTCCCTGTAGTTTTTAGGCTCATGTTCTGCTAAGATAGTTGTTAACGAACATTGATAATCAGAGTACTTAGCTGGAGGTCGTCATGTTCGAGGAGGTAGTTGAGAAGTTTCATGAGTAGGATCCCCATGTTGAGTTGTTGTGTTGGAATCTTCCGTAGAGTGGTCAATAGTTGCTTCTGTGGATTCAATAGGTGGAGGTTGAAAAACATTGTTATTAGGAATACTAGGAGAAGTCGAGACAGATAGAGTTTCATCATCGACTGGATCTAAGTAAGAGAAGGTTTCTAGAGAAGATGTTTTACTACTAGGAAGGTACCAAAAAGGTATCTTGTCCCAGAAGGTAACATGACGAGAAATTCTTAATCTCCTACTTTCTGGATCATAGCATATATACCCTTTCTACTCTATGCCATAACCGAGAAACACACAAATAATGTTCTTTTTCCAAGTTTATTGCGTTCCCTTTCAGAAAGAAGGACAAAACAAGTGGAACCGAACACATGTGGCTCTGAGTAATCTAGCTTATTACTATATAATCGTTCGTATGGAGATATACCACCTATAACAACAGTAGGAACTCGATTAATAGTGAAAACGGATTCACCCCAAAAATTAGAGGGAACAAAGGAAGAGAGAAGTTGTGTCCTAGTTGTTTCTATGATATGACGATGTTTACGTTCTGCAACACCATTTTGTTCTGGTGTCTCAGTGCAAGATAATTGAAGTAGAGTACCCTCAGATTTTAAAAACTCCTTGAAAGGATTGGATATGTATTCACCTCCCTGATCTACTCGGAATATTTTGATGGATTTTTCGAATTGGGTTTTGATCATGTTTGAAAACTCAATGTAAATTCTTAAAAACTCTAATCTGGATTTAAAAAGATACACCCATGTATAACGAGTGTAATCATCAATGAAAATAACATAATTGTTGATGGTGGGTTTTAGCTTAGGGTTAAAATCGTAAAACTATGCATCTGACATGACGTCATTATGACCACTAGCACACTTATTGAATCAAACAACATGCCTACGTAAGAATTACGTGGGTACCCTTTTTTTTTATATACGTGTGTCATGTTCCACGGCAGAACCCTTAGTTTTAACCGACATCACCTTTGTATATGCCAAACCCTAATTCTCCCACCGTGCCAATGGAAAACCATGCCAGCCACGTCTCCGCGCCAAGGCATGCCAACCATGCCAGCCGCACCACCGTGCCAATGGCAAACCATGCCAGCCACGTCTCTCCGCCAAGGAATGCCAACCATGCCGCATTGCACGCATCGTGCCAATAGCAAACCATGCCAAGCCACATCTCGCGCCGAGCATACCAACCATGCCCGCCCACCACCGTGCCAATGTGACAAACCATGCCAGCCAAGTTCTCGCGCCAAGGCATGCCAACCATATTTGCACCCATCGTGCCAATGGCAAACCATGCCAAACCGTCTCACGCCAAGGCATGCCGACCATGATAGCCGTATCACCCGTGCCAATGGCAAACCATGCCGCCCACGTCTCCGTGCCAAGGCATGCAGACCATGCCATCCGCACCACCGCGTGCCAATGGCAAACCATGCCACCCACGTCTCGTGCCAAGGCATGCCAACCATGCCATCCGACTCAGTGCGCCCAAATATCTGCGCCAAAGCATGCCCGATAGCACCACCGTGCCAATGGAAAACCATGTCTGTCACGTCTCGCACCAAGGCATGCCAACCATGCCCAATGCACCACCGTGCCAATGGCAAACCATGCCGCCACGGCGCCAAGGCATGCCAACCATGCCAGCCGTACCACCATGCCAATGGAAAACCATGCCAGCCACGTCTCCGTGCCAAGGCATGCCAACCATGCCAGCCGCACCACCGTACCAATGGCAAACCATGCCAGCCACTTCTCCACGCCAAAACAAATGGTTGCAATAATCAACGGTTACCCTTCTCTTTAAGATGCAGATCTCGACCATCCAAGTTCACCACCTAACGCATGGCAAGTTGCGGCCCAAAGCCAAACACCACGGTTTTCACTAAACCCTATTTTTGGCCGTGCCATACCATGCCAGCCTTTCCTTCACGTCCAACGTTTGTCAAAGCGAAGGGTTGCAATGATCAACGGCCACCTTTCCATCTAAGACGGAGATCTTAACCGTCCAAGGTCACCAGCTAACGCGTGGCAACTTGTGGCCCAATGCCAAGCCTTAATTGTGGTCGCGCCCAAACTACGCCAAGACCTCAGCTTTTGGCCGCCTAACTACACCAAAATCCTAGCTCATCGGCCATACTTTCATGAGGCTTTTTACTCAAGGGAGTATTAAGGCTTGTCATATTTATGCGATAAAATCCTAAAGAGGTAATAATACAAGAAATAAGATAAGAAGAGATCAATGCGTCGATACACTACAGTGTAAATACCTCCTGCGATCTCGTCGCACAGAATTAAGGAAAGATAATACCTTTACATAGGAAGACAAAATAAGACCTTCGCACATATAAAATTTTAAACTAACTTTGTTTTGCAGAATTTACAGAGTACAAGATCTATGACGCATTCGCACCACATACATGAAGAAGTATAAAATAAAATTAATCATACCGAGTCTATCAAGATGTGTCAAATAACAGATGCAAGAATGGGAATGCAAAGGGAATGTTATTTTCCCCATTTGATAGACTCGTATACGTGCAAGAAAGAATGATATTTTGGATACGAATGCGAATAAAAGGGAATTCATATTAAAGAAATGAAAATCAGTAAACACATGTCTCCAAGATTACATGGAAATATACAAGGGGAAAAAAAAAGAGTTTACAACAAATAAAAATGATTAGCTTTCATTTTCTTCATCTCGCTCAGCCTCATAACCAAAAAATTCTTCTTCAGATTCTTCAGATTCTCCTTCACTATTCAAGATTTCAGGAATGAGTTTATTATCAGGAATAGGTGGAAATATATACTTGGAAAGAGGGATGTTATTTTCGATGCAGACTTTCTTAACAGCAGCTTCACGAGCACGATTAGCATCATTGATGTTATATGAAACCGTACAGATGAAATTTTTCTTCAGTTGTTGATATTTGGAGTCACGAGCAGAGAACTCTTCCTCTTTAGAAGCTAAGCGAGTTTCTAATTCTCCAATTTTCTGAAGATAATCCTTCTCCTTCTATGCGAAACATGAATAAACAAGTTAGGATGGAAGAAAATGTTAGTTTAAAAGAAAAAGAAGTATCAAAGAGCAACAAATGACCTTCATAATTGGAAATAATGTCTTCAACCAATGCGGAATGTTCAGTTTGAAGACTCACGTTCACAACTAAATTTTTTTCTAGCATCATTTAAAACCCTAGCAACCCAACTAAATTGGCTTCACTTTCTATAAGAAGCTGAGATCGAATTAGATTTCTTTCTTCAATGAGTACGTTCTTTTCGCTCAAAGCTAAATCACGTTCTTTCCGAGCTTCAATAATAGATTCTTGGAATTTTTCTAGTGCTTTCGCACCCTTAAGAGAGCAATCTCATCTTTTTCAGTAATAAGCTTATTCTTCTTTGTCTCCAAAACTTGAATTATTAAATGCAGTCAATGAGGGTCTATGGCTTTTTCTAAGAGCAGCATATTTCAGTCTTAACTCTTCCAAACTCAGATTTTCAAATCCTTGGTTGGGATAATTATTTAAAGAAGAGTTAAGGTGTTCTAAAAGGGTTTCGTCATCAGGGAGATTGGCAGCCTCATCTGAAAGATTATAAAGGTCTGCGAATATAACAAAATATGAAATGTGAATTATCGCATAAAAATGGAATAACAAGGAAAGTAAATACCAGGTACCAATGAGTTTATCATTTCTTTCTCGGGCTTTGCGAATCAATCCAGCATTGGTTGAATTCTCAGATTTAAGTTTGGCATTCTCATTTTCCAGCTTAAGAAGTCTCCTTTGGTAATCTGAAGAAATTACATAAGACAAGCGGGCTCCATGCGAGAATGTAAAGGCACATTATGAATGAGAGTGAACTGACGCTAAAGAAAAATCAAAAGATAAAGTTGCAAATATTACTAAAGAGCTAATGGTAAATTGTAGATTTGGATCTATTGCAGAGGCAGCTACGCGAAGAGATGGATTATCCAAAGTAGGAGCATTACAAATTTTTGAGACCATTTTGAAGGCACGATTTAATTCTTCATTATTGACAGCAGTCAGAAGATCCCCAGCAAAAAGGTTGGATAACTCTTTCAGATTAGAATCGATTGATGAATCCTCAGGAGCCAGAATGTCGTCCTCACTAGACTCCGAGCTAGAAGAAGAATCGTATCTTTTACGCTTCCTGGAGAGATCATACATTGAAGATGTCGTTTTTGACGCAGGCTTTTTGGGAATATTCTTACCTTTACCTGAAGTCTTATCACCCAAAGATTTCACCTGCGCGAATAATCAAGATAAGAAACAGAGGCAACAATATTGTTAAAGATTAAAAGAAGTGTTTCTTACTTTCTTATTCTGCGAAGTTGAGGCATTGTGTGAAGTCTTAGCTCTCTTAGCAGCCTGCGAAGAAAAGAATAGGAAAATAAGAAGTTGGAAGAAATTAAGAGATTTAAAATACTCATGCGAAGATCACATACCATTTTCTTTGACTCAGCTTCGGACAGTACGAATTTCCAAGGTTGGTAAGAAGATAACATCTCGGGAAGAAGAATATCAAAACCATCCTCAGCCTTACCAGAAACATAGGGACCTTCTAGAATAGCAGGACAGTTAAGCCAGCTTGAGTCATTAAATCTACGAGCAATATTGTTAGATTTTTCATTCCAATCAACATCTCGCATGATCTTCTTATCTTCATCAATACCACCTTTTCTTCTTAAGCGAACGACCCATTTAGTGGAATTACTTTTCATAATTGCAACATAGTAATTTTTGAAGAAGTTATCAAGAGTATATTCGGTAGAGTCGATGACCTTATCACGATGCGATTCGTTTCGCACCTCATAAGGATAATAGTTATCTAAACCAGCTGCGCGACGAGAATATTCCAATGCTATTCTGATCACATCACCACTTAATTGAAATATTCCCCGTGCGAATCGATCATCAGCAAGAATTTCATAGAACAGGGGAATTTCTAGGTTGAACAAGGAATTGGAAGGATAGAAAGTTATCCCGGTGAAACAATAACTCTTTGATTGTTACATTGTTCGGAATTGATTAAGTCAAGATTGAGTTTGGAAGAATAGTCGATGATGATGAAGGAAGAGAAAGTGAGTAACCTCTCGAATGGAATTCGTCCTTTAACCTGTTAAATTCTATCTCCATCTTTTTACCGGCAGGAGCCATTAAAGAATGAGAATGAAGATGAGTAAAAGAAGTAAGTTATTTGGTGAAATAAGTTTTAGTTTTGATAAAATCAAGATCAGTGAAAGCAGTAGCAGAGAAGATGAAACAAGAAAGTAGGAAGTAAAAAGAAGAAAAAAGAAGACGAAAGAGGATATATAGGAAAAAGTTAGTCCCATTTTTCAAGATTTCATTTCATTAATGCGAAGAATGAACGGATAAAAACAGGCGGTTAAAAGGACGTGTCGGATAATAAATGGTTAAAAACACACACGTAACTAAGGAAAACTGGAATTCCGGAGGAATGTCGGCAAGATAGAATACGAAAAGATACATACATGCGATATTTTGGGATGGAAATTTCTCATGTCGCTCACTTCATAATGTAAGCGAAATGAGAAGAGGCAAAATGTAGGAGTGGAATATCACACATATCAATAAGTATGCGAAGTTAGGATTATCTGATATAAGCGAGGACTATCGCACACAGCGAAGTTGAGGTGACGTACCGGATGATGTCAACAAAGTCACGAGTAAAGTGTGATGTTCTATGCGAAGTATAGTTTGTGCGAAAACGAGTGAGTGTACATGAGCGATGTATCGCACAATGATTCCGAAAATAGTGGATCTCTTAGCTTTCATCCACTATGAGGAACCCTATATAAAGGAAAGAGGTCATCATATAGAGGGGAGATCTTTTTAGTATGTGTTAAACAAGAAACTAGGAGAGAGAAAGTTTATTTGGAGAGCAAGTTAAGCCATTGTAATATCTTGTAACCAACTTGAATCTTAATAATCAATAAAGAATTTTGTTATGATCACTTAGAGTCTCTTTTAGATATATTGGGATGTGGTTGTAGGATTTCCTGCAACTACAATAGCTGCTAAGAAGATTTCTCATTACATGGTTCTAGCTATTTGTATTTCGCATACCCAAACCAAGATCGATGGCTATGTCAAATGGTCTGTAAACAATATCTCTTTAGTTCTACCAACAACACCTTACCTAGGTTCACTCAAGTTTAGATCAAAAAATGGTTTCAATGCTACGACGCCACCAGAGTTTCCCCTATACTTACGATATAACAAGATCACCTGCCAACAAAAAATCGGCGTACGGAAGTGGTGTTTATAATTTTAAACACATGGAAATTGTTGATGTCATTCTCGAAAATGCTAATGTATTGGGAGAAGGTGTGAGTGAGATTCATCCATGGAATATACACGGACATGATTTTTGGGTGGTTATGGAGAAGGGGAATTTTCAGAAGAAAATGATGAGAAAAATCTGAATTTGAATACCCCACCATTGAGAAATACTGTGGTAGTTTACCCCTACGAATGGACGGCGATAAGGTTCGATGCAGATAATCCTGGTGTTTGGCCATTTCATTGTCACATTGAACCTCATTTACACATAGGTATGGGCGTCATTTTTGTTGTTGCTGTAGAGAAGATCAAACAGATACCTGATGGAGTTTTAGACTGTGGCTTGACAGCTGTGATCGGAGCACCAACTGGCAACAATGCAGTCGGTCCCTTTGTGCTAGCTCCCAAGCCTACTTCATTACATAGTATATCTTGCAGTACTAGTGATTTCAATTCCTTGCATTACATTTTTTAAGTGTTCTTTGACATGGTGTTATTCTGAAATTTCACAATATACTTTTTACTTCAGTTATAATTTTCTCTGTATTTTACAAATTTGGAAGATAATATATTAGCAGTAAGGAATTGATGAATCATGAATGCCAACTAAGGGACTTCGGCACTAATCGGGAGCAAGTGGTTATTCATATTTTACGCTTTTAGTTGTTCTACATTATGAAGAAGTGGATTTTCACATCAATGCAAAACCAAGCACATGACAAGTGACAAATTAACCAACAACTAACAACTCTTTCTAATAACTGTTGGAAATTTGAATAGAAATTAAGTTAGTTACAACCAATTTGTGAAGGGTTGTGTCTATTCATATAAACCCTTTCAAGGGATGTGTCTCTCCACTAAGGCATGTGACTTTTCATGAAAGGACTTCTCCAAAAGTCACATATAGACCTATATAAACCCCACATATTCTCCATTTGATATATGTTTTTTAGAGTCATAAAACTAGTACTAGAAATTTAAGAGTTTGCATGTCTTCAAGAGTTAAAGAAGAGTTTGTGCTACATCCATTCGCGTTCGCTGTTCGGTGTTATCGAAGTGCTGCGAAAAACATCGGTATTGTTGAATGTTGGAGACATGTGCCGCTAAATCAATAACAAACATTATATACGGGGCATCAAATGTCTTAAGCAAAGAGATTACTCGCCTCAATACACCCAAGTAAGTTTGTTTAAGTTTGTGATTGATCATCTCTTTTCTATCACTCTTTTCTTGTTTTGTTGTTGGTATTACAAGATGTAATACATAAGTGATAACCGTGTTACAAAGAGTTGTAACGAATCGGTGGATAATACACGAGTTGTATTATTGGAGAATCGGTAACGAAGATATATATCCAACAATCTTAAGACACTTGATATCTTATATCTTAGTTACCGATTTAGTGGTTTAGATGTTACCGCATCCTTTGGTCATTCCGTTCAAGTTCTGGAATTACCTTGTTGGAGAAAGGACAATGGGTGACTGTGGAGTCTGGAAGACCATAATGCATGCCACACTGGACTAATCGTTCCATGTCGGTTTTGGAAGACAAGTCTTTTCAAAAACCTAGACCGAATAGTTGGTGTATGCATGGTAATCGATTTACAAATCCGCATGATTTGTTAAAAGGTTTGACTAAACCGAGATTATTTTAGTATCATTGTTACTACACTCCGAGAGAAATAATAAGTGGACGGAAATGATGACTTGAGAATTCATACTTGGATGAATCTTCATCATCGTTTCCCTTGAGTCTAGGGAACTGTGATTGGTGTGTACAGTGTACAAACGCAAAATCCACAAGACGTACATTATGTGGATGGATTGACGGTTCAACTCACTTTATAACTGTCGGTGGGATTTGGCTTTAAATTTCGATATGGAAAATGAAATTTGAAATGCCGCGACGCCTCATAATCTGGTAACATGTTCTTTTTGTGGAAACCTTGATTTTGGATATACGGATGAAGACATGAAATCTGACATGAATCTTCTTGGTGGAGAATGATTCAAAACTGAACAAATCTAAGGTTGTTTTGGATCAGAAATGTTAAATCCAAAGTCCGGAGTATGTATGCCGAAGTTCGGAGAGATGCGTCTTTTCGTCAAAGGACGTCTCATGGCTTAGGGATTGAATCTTTAAACTTTTACGGTATTTTGTATCTTAGAAAATACCTCAGTCACATAAATGCGGAAGTGACTGGAAAAATAGAGGATTCATTAACCCTTTTGTGTAATTTCTATGTAAATCATCTCTCAACCGTTTGAGAAAGGTTTCTAAGAAATTGTTGCCCAAACTGGATATAACACCAGTATTGCAAGATATGCAAGTCATCTTGGGTAAAATCTGAAGTGTTTGTTTGGTTACTATTCGTGATGTGAAAACGTACCAAACTGAAGAAAGAATTGGATATTGTTTATCGTGGTGATGACACTGATAGTGATGGGCGTACCTGCATGAATTAATGAGATACTAATTTTTGAATTAGTAGTAATTCCATGATTATTTGCCAATGATCATGGAATGTCGGGAAGATGGCATTATTCCTAAAATTCCCGAATTTGGTTTTCAGGCAAGGGCAATGACTGGTTCATCACGTTTGGTCATTACTCATTAGTTTTAAAATAGAAATGGTGCAACACATTGGAATCACACCATTTCATATGGAAAGCACAGTACACATGGATGCATAAATTGATTAAATGATTAATTTTCGATCCGTGATTTCAAAGGTTTATTCCGTGACTAGTTATCAATTAATTGATTAAGACTTACAAGTCGGATCATTTGGACCGTATGAACAATTCAAAGTAATTCTGAATTTTCTTAATAGCCGTTTTAAAGTTAAAACTTTCCTTTGCTGTTGGGCAAAGAAGTGTTGGTTAGGAGAACTCAGATCAGAATTTTTCATGTAACCATAAAAAATGTGGGGGTGTCTCCCAATGGTGTTGTTAGTACTATAACAGACATCAATTCTATGAGCAAGTTCTAGAAAATGTTCTCGAAACTTACAAGGACAAGGTATGTGCTTAACCATACTATTACCAGGCATGGTTAGAAAATCTAACATGTAAAGGTCGATGGATTGAACCAATCCACGTAATCCAGTATAGTGGAATCGAACTGACCCGTAAACGAAAACCAAAATGGCAGAGTTTGGATCAGATACAGAGTTTGGGTCACGTTGTTCAAAACAACTTATCTTGTATCCCATAAACTTGATTTTGCCTTTGATCTAGTCAAACCGTCAGAATTCATTTTGAGGTTAATGCAGGGACGTAATCTGTAGCCAGATATAATGTGCCTGTTGGGATGAGGGGTAGCCTACTGCCGGAACCAATTGTGATCGTTTGGAAAATGGCGAAGGAGTTTGATGCACGTATTGGCAAAACTTTGGAAATTTTAAATTTTTAGTTTAATGCTACTGTGCTAGAATGCATCATACCTTCAAAGTATGGAGTGCGTTGTTTAGATGAACACATCTTGTAGCCAGTTACCTAACGAGAAATCCTTTTGTAATTATGGAAAAGGATAAGAATGTCTTTTTAGTATATTCATGAAAATGTGGAGGTCTCTAGAAACCGTTTTAATTTGCCAAAGACAATGGCAGTAAATGGCCTACATGTACAGGAGCTGTGGTGTAGTGTCTTGAAGGGTGAGGACAAGGCAAGTGAACAGTGTACGGATTTTACTATGGACGTTGGCACTGTTGTGATGAAGCATAATGAAATCTCCGTGTTTCAGATTATGCTTGAACCCCTTTGCAATTTTGGTTTTGCACCGAGATTTAGAATGATATTGTTCATGAAGGAAGAACTACGATCAGTAAAAGAAATGATGATTATTTGAATCACAGTGGTGGTATATCCTCGGATTTGTGGGGGTTACTCGGTTTGAAAAATTGTGGGGGTGCCAACAACTAGTACAATGGTTAACTGGTGGTTAGTAAGTGGTGATTTAAAGTCATCTAACATGGAACTATGTGTTCGGTGTAAAATGAAATGCAGTAGCAAGGAAATTCAAGTGAAGGTTGATAAACGAGTTCAACAATGGATTCCGGAGCTTTGGACGCAAAGTCGGATTACAAGTAAGAGAAATTTTGGAATTTCCTTGAGTATATACGAATGGCGAAAGTATATGTATGCTAGAAATAGATTGTTTTGATCAAACAATTATTTTGGAAGAAACACATAGTTTGAGATTATGGTATGTCTCGATAAATAGATCGACGATATAGTACCATAAAGCAATTGCTCTCAAATGCGCGCATCAAGAAGAAATAGTGTATGTGAATTGTATCAAGCCGGCAAATGATACGAATTCTAGAGAGCGTATAATTGCGTCATCGAGGGAAATGGGATAGCCTATATAGAGTAGTATTTATAGCGGACACCCAACCTAGCGATTGGAGATCCCATGGTTATCTAGGTTCAAAAGGGACAACCAAGTTATAAATTTATACTTACCGAAAACACTGTGAGAGTTTACTCTCTTTCCCATTTCTATGATGAAACAGTGTTGCCTGTCAAGTGAGAGGTTGAGAATTTCTCTTAATGATTCCTATGGCTTAGTTTAACTAAGAAAAGTATGGCAGGATACTTTCAAATAGGAGATCACCTATATGAGTGTGAAGTGGTGCCGCTTCTATGATAACTATAAGGCTAAGTTAATCTAGAGCACTCATGAAAAACCAACATCGTTCGGGGCAGAAATGAACACAACCGAGAACCGGATATGTAAGGAAATAAACGTGTGATATCTATTGCATCGGTTTACATCATAAAGATTGGGCGGTTCAAGATATCGCGTTCACCGAACAACTAGTAAACCCGGTAGGTATTCACTACGGAAGATTCAAAGCCAAAAGCTATCTCTCCCGATGCAAAGGTGACGTTCCGCGCACAAACTCTTTCTAGTGTCCGCATTAGGTTTGCATGAATTTCAATTCAATGTGGGGATTGTTGGAAATTTGAATAGAAATTAAGTTAGTTACAACCAATTTGTGAAGGGTTGTGTCTATTCATATAAACCCTTTCAAGGGATGTGTCTCTCCACTAAGGCATGTGACTTTTCATGAAAGGACTTCTCCAAAAGTCACATATAGACCTATAAACCCCACATATTCTCCATTTGATATATGTTTTTAGAGTCATAAAACTAGTACTAGAAATTTAAGAGTTTGCATGTCTTCAAGAGTTAAAGAAGAGTTTGTGCTACATCCATTCGCGTTCGCTGTTCGGTGTTATCGAAGTGCTGCGAAAAACATCGAGGTATTGTTGAATGTTGGAGACATGTGCCGCTAAATCTGTAACAGCATTATATACAGGGCATCAAATGTCTTAAGCAAAGAGATTACTCGCCTCAATACACCCAAGTAAGTTTGTTTAAGTTTGTGATTGATCATCTCTTTTCTATCACTCTTTTCTTGTTTTGTTGTTGGTATTACAAGATGTAATACATAAGTGATAACCGTGTTACAAAGAGTTGTAACGAATCGGTGGATAATACACGAGTTGTATTATTGGAGAATCGGTAACGAAGATATATATCCAACAATAACCAATCAATTATTCCACCGGATAGAGTCACTCGGTAATGATTTCATTGACCTGAGTTCGAAACTCTCCGGCACCAAATTCTTTCCCGATAGAAAAATAAAGAGAAAAAAATATTACACCACTAGATGGCTGAAAATTTAAGCTATAACAGGTTGTATGTCTATCCTACTCGAAGGAACTAATTACGAATGCAAGCAATAAACTAAGTGATGCATTTCACATTATATTCACCGATAACTAGAATGCTTATAAGAAGTTGAAGTTAGAACAAGTTGTTTGTCTAGCTACCCAGTGTTGAAGTAAATCCCAACCTCTTTTGAACTCCAATAGATTGCCTTCCAACTGATACCCACCGATAACTAGAATGCTTGCATCATTAGCTCTCCATCAATAAATCCCAAACACAACAGTGCATCACTTACCTTCACCATAGAATTTGATCCGAATATCTTCCACATTACATTCTCTTTATGCAAGACGAGATTGATTAAAACAAGAACCAAAAGGTGCTGCCGAAACCAATTGAGTTCACTTGAATGCAGTACTCAGACGTTCCAAGCGCGAAAGAATAGACAGCTCCCATAACATCCTTGGAAAGCCCCGCTAAGAGAAAAGTTGATCCGCAACCAAGTGATAACTCTTACAAGCTGTTAAATTTGGACCTATCCTATACCAATTTATACCCAACTGTGCGGATACAGCATTTGAAATAAAATAGTTGAATCAACTATAAGAGTGAGCGAAAGCACGAACTCTTAATCAACGCAATTCTGATTGGTATTTTAGTTTGAATTTCAAGCAATCTTTAATGAAACACTGGAACATGCCTAGGAAAAGGTATGGATGTCCCAACGTAAAGCTATTAGACCCGACATTCCATACTTTCTTCAAACTTGGAATAACATGGATTCCACTATGCAACAAACGAAATTATCTGGGCAGAAAAGTCGAGCCATTCTATCAAACCAACACGTTTGCGATGGTCCAACAGAAACAAAAGAAAGTTTTGGTAAACTATCAACGTCCTTTACTAAGTAGGTAGCGATTCCATAACACGCGATATCAGATTTAGAAATCGCATCCTTGCCAGCGATTACTAAACTTAATGATTGGATACTGACTACACACCAATACTACAAATTGATTGCTTTGATTATTTAAGGTAAAATGGATACCCGATCAAAATAGTACGATTGATTCTATACCATGAATTTTGGTGTAATGAAATTTGGATCATCGGGTATCCATCCGGATGAATTAATTTGTCGGTGCCAATCTTAAAACAAAGTCCTGATTATTATTAATATTTACACTGGAATTCCTCAGATCTAGCTCACTAGCTGGTTCCTCATTTCCACTCAACACAGAAATATTAATTAAGTTAGATCTTTAATATCAGTAGTCTTCACCTTAATGTTAATCAACTGGTTGAAGAAGGAAACGTAGAAAAATATATATGGCTTAATTTCTTAGTGCAGTGCAATGATATTATCTAATACTAGTGTATGTAGCTAGATGATGAATTCAATCTGCTGCTGGTTTGAATTAGATACAATAATGGGAAGAATAAGAAGAACTCCAAAAAGGGTCTGGCTAGGCTTTCAAAAAACACAAGGTGTCCTCGTGGGTGGGAATCACACTGCTTCCAGGTTTTGTACTCGTTAAATTCTTCAATTTCTCGAGCTATATAGCCATCAATTATCTCGTTTTTCATGCATTATTTTTTCTAAATTGAAAACAACACTGAATTCCGATCGGAGAGACCTTCGGCCATTTTTCTGAACGAAAGAAGAAAATTAAAATAAATCAATCATGGCTTTTACTGCATGGAAATTGCATATATCCGTTGGTAGGAAAAGGAGAGTAGTTCTTTTTGGTACTATACTATTTGCTACTGCACTGGTAATATTTCCTTTTCTGCAATTATCATCATGCATTAATAAGGTAATAACAACACCTGATCAGTTTCTGAAACCGATTTCCTCGTGTGCACTTGCAAAGTTTCCGTCGACATTTCTAGCATACAAGAAACACGATGAAAATAATAATAATAATAATGTCACTACCAAGATGTTTAGAGAGCTCATTGATATGAAGTTGTTGAATCCTTATAATGTGAAAGCAGCTCTTTGTGTTGGGGAAGGATCAGCTTCGGCGGTATCAGAGTTAACAAGGTTGGGATTTACAAATGCTACTGGGGTGAAAAGGCGGCATTTATTTTCCTTTCTTATGCGGAAAAGAAGCTTAATTCCTGAGCTCGATCTAGATGATTTTGATTGCAATTCTTTCGATTTTGTTTTCTCTAGAGCTCCTAGTAGGGTCTCAGTCCCTGCTTTGTTCGTTCTTGAAATTGAGCGTGTTCTTAAATCGGGTGGCATTGGAGCTATAGTGCTCCAAATGAATTTTTTGAATCCGGGTAACTTGATTAGAACCGTTACTCCTATTTCAACTTTCCTGAAAACCTCAGATGTTGTGCACGTAAGCAGCGTTGATCCTAATGTTGATATTGGTGTGGTCAATTCTAATGTCACGAATCCGTTCTTCAAATCCTATCCTATGAATTCTCGAGATTTTAACATCTACTTAGTAGGTCATGACAGGACTGCACTCACTTCTTATGTCAACATATTACCTGGTATTACTTTTGTTTATTATCCCGGCTTGGCTAGGAATAAGATCGCTCAAATTTCAGAGGAGGTAGTCGTCGACAACTTCTTTCCATATATGAGCGGTGAAGAGTTTGATTTTCTAGTTTGGTTTAAATCAATAGTGACAGATGGAGATTTTGTAGTTCTGAAGATGAATGCAGCTGGATTAGAATTGAAATTCCTCCATCAACTATTTGAAACCGGAGCTATCTGCCTTGTTGACGAACTCTTCCTCCACTGTCCAGAAAGTGCAGATACCAAAAATGGTGGTGGGGGTGCAATTGGAGATTGTGTAGACATTTTCGAGGGTCTACGAAGTAGTGGTGTGTTTGTCCATCAGTGGGGGAGGGACAATTGAACTTCCTCAATATATATATATATATAGGTGGTTCTTTTTACCAAATATTATTACAGTTCTATTATTTACTATCGTCGAGCTTCTAACTATGTCTGTTGGAGTTCCTTATCTGCTATATTGTTTAACTATGTATGTAATATGTATCTGAACTCAGTATCTTCTTTATAATAAACACTGTAGTCTGCTTATCATTACTCCCAACTTCAAAACAATAATTCCGAAGAGCAGGGGCTTGAGGACAGAGTGTTCGCTCTATCCTTTTCAAAATGTTATAGAAACGGCCCCTATCTCAGCGGGTCATCCACTTTCCCCAAAATTTAATGCGCTCCAGGAGGTCCCAGGTTCGAGTCCCCAATGGCGTAATATTGCAAGAATTAACATGGAAGGTAGTGTTAGTTTGCCGACCTTGTGACACAATCTTAGCCCCCTCCCGCCGTTTCGGCTCCCTTGGCTAGGTTACCCATGAGGCTCGCTGGTAGGTTAGCACAGCAACCTGTTCAAGCTTGTTAGGCTTCCAACTAGTTTCATGTAATAATATTTATCCAATTATAGAAACTATTCGAAATAATTGTGTTCCCGTGAATTGGTTGTCCCTATCTAAGTAATAATTACTTCATAAGGTTCCTCCACATGATTGCTTATCAAAGGTGCAGTCTGGCCGGTTTTCGTTCTCATGAGCTCATTGGTTTGTCTATCTTTAGCTAAAGCAAGAGCAACCAAAGTATACTGATTACTTTATTGGACTGCAGTTACTGGGACTTTACATGCAAAAACATTGTAGCCACAGAGAAAGACCGATATCAGCCTCCTTCAGGGCGGTGCATAATTTGTGCCATCATTTGAATTCATAAGCATAATTTAGAAACGCAAACCAACGCAAACTGAACCCCAGCTTTTCTTTTAAAATGCAGTTGTCATATTTTGTATACCAATGAATGAACTGTTACATCAAAAGAAACCAAACCAACAACAATGTGTCTAAGCCTCAGTGTAGAGAATATGTTTTTCCACTAAAATTAATAATTTTAGTGGAAACCTAGCAAGTTCGGAGGTTTCTCAATTTAATTCCATCACAGAATTCACAACCTCAGTATTATAAAGTTAACAATCAACATACTACTGGTGTACACTAATCAAAGAACACCAAAAATAGCATAATATTTTTTTTTTTATCAGCAAAATAGCATAATATTTAGTGAGCAAAAAAATGAGTTTAGCTGTATAGATTTATTTGAGCTAGTCGGTTGAGAAATGAGAAGAAAGCAAAATCTGGAAAAGGGTCTGTAAGGTTAAAGTGAGTTGGAAAAAGATAACAAGTTTTTTAGAGAAAGAAAAGAAATGTCCAGAAAAGTTTAGTATCTTCTAAGGTCGGTTTTGTAGCCTATAAATAGGCAGAAGTGTAACTATTTGTACTTGAGCAAGGACATCAATAAAACAGTAAGTTTAAGACAGAATAAGTCTTGCTTCACTAACACCAAACTAGGAGCTCTATATGAGCAGTTCTAATTCTATGCTCATATATCTATCTCCCAAGTATCATCAAACATAAAATTTCAACATGCAAGTTGTCATTTCATATTAATTGTCACATTCAACCTCAGTTAAACATGGGTATGGGTGTCATTTTTGCTGTTGCTGTGGACAAGATCAAACAGATACGGTATGGAGTTTTAGAATGTCAACTAGGGACTTTATTGTCTTGGGTTCATGTGCGCATTCGTTGTGCAAGTTGTATCTCTGTAACCTTGCGTACTAATCTAATCGGGAGCAAGTGGTTATTGATTTTCGACTCTTTCAGTACTATGGGGAAGTGGATTTTCACATCAATATTGCCAAACCAAGCAAATGCCAAGTGACGAATATTTTAATAGCAACTAATATTAAAAGAATACCAAGCAAAACACAAGCGAAAAAACCAAGCAAAAAATTGAAGTGGTACATATCAAAGCAACAAACAACAACTACTTAAGAGGCCATCTTATTGTTGGAAATTGAAGTTAGAACAACTTGTTATTCTACGTCTACCAAGTGTGGTAGTAAATCCCAACCTCATTTTAGCGAGATTGAACTCCAATAGATTGTCTTCCAACTGATAACCACCGATAACTAGCAAGCTTGCGTCATTACCTCCATCAACAAATCCCAAACACGATACTTCATCACTAACCCTCACCATAGAATTTGGTCCGAATATCTTCCAAACTACATTCTCTTTATGCAAGACGAGACTGATCGTTGGCACAACAGCTCCAATCCATGAGCCTGAAATATTCCTTGAATCAAAGCAAGCACCAAAAGGTGCTACCGAAGCCACCCTAGCAATATTCATAGCTTTAGCTTGCTCAGTAAATATGCTAGTGAATTGATTATAAATCGATGTACGCATAACAGTGTAAGGAATTAAGGTGTTAATAGTAGTTAGTATACGGAACTGATATTCGGTTGAATTGCTATATACTGGAATTTTTCTTCTCCAATTTTGATTGAGTTTACTTGAATGTAATACTCTGATGTTGAAAACGCAATAGGATTAGTATAGAATGGTGTGTAGGTAAGTGAAGTTGAGAGATCATTTCCTGGTTGCATTATGTAAGGTCCCCCACCAATAAATATGACACCTTTGGACGACGTTGACGATAGTAAGCACATTGCAAATACTCTTGGAATACGAAAAGCCAATGAAAGCTGTGAAGGAACTGAAACTCCAAAAGGTCCGAAACCAGCCATTCCTTTAACCCCCTCGGCAAGCCCCTTTAAGAGAGAAGTTGATCCGCAACCCAACGAAAAATTACGAACCGTTACATCTGAACCTGATGTAGACCCATTTATAGATACAACATCTGAAATGAAATAGTAGAACGGCTCGGTACTTGTGCCGGAGAAACTATTTCTAAGAAAAATAATGCATGTATTAAATGTTTTACGCCCTGGCTGTGCAGAATAGGGTCCACATGATTTAGAAATTTTCTGAAGCTTTAGGCACTCGCTTCCGAGGCAATTGATAGATGATGAAAACATAGCCTTCCTCACAGTCAACCCATAGGATTTCACCAGCCAAACTGACAACTAGGGTTTCAGCGACTAGAGGAGTTCCTTGCTTAATAGATGTCAGATACTGAAGAGTTGAGGAATCTTTAGTGACCGGAAGCACAACTCCTTGAGGTCGATATGAAGAAGCAGGTTGAGCATTAGAGAAAGAAACAATGAAGACAAGAAATAAAATAGCACTAAAGAACACCGAAGAAGAATAAGAAGTAGATGACTGATGATTTCGAGAAGTGTATTATAATTTTGTGAATGAATTAACACTTAGTGGTGGTAGGATTTATAATCACAATTTAGATCTCGAAAATTGTGTAAAACATTAATGTTCTTGCAAAACCATGTGCAGTCTTAATGATTCAATTGTTAGTTCATATAATATCACCACAGGTAGAATTAATTCAGTTTGTCAATAGACAAAAGGAATCATTTCACAGTGGATAAAATGAGATGTAAGAAAATGCCCCATGAACTCAAGATTTGTTTTCTCCCTAAATTGCCTAATATGTTACTTTGAAATTTCGCACTGTAGGATCGAGCAAGAGAGAGGAGCGCACACGCGGAAGCAATTAAAACGACTACATTGATAATCAGTTTTTGGCTTAACATCCTACTTATAGTCTCACAAACTTGACAATCACTCAAAGTACTTTCCTAATAAAATCAAACTCTAAATAAAGCACACATTCCTAACATAAAACACACTCTAAATAGAACTCTTCTAGAACTCTCTAGAACATCTTGTTTCTCAAGTTAACTCCAACTTCCAAATATGACACGCTATGTCAATGGAACACGTTGATCAACTTGATCTGCGTCAAGCTGCATGAGTTGATCCCTTGATTGGATCAACAACACTTGTTGATCCACAGAACCAAATCCATATCTTGGTTTAACTTCCAACATCCTCCCTTAAACCAAGATATCATTCAACGAGAATTCCGTAACCCTCTTCTACTCCTTATCTTCTTCCATTGATCGACGTTTGCACGTCCTTGTCTTTTCTCATTTTCCATTCCTCTTCTTCCATAGATAAACGTTAACACGTTCTTGTCTTTTATCATTCTTCTTCAAAGAAACCACCAAACAAACCCTTACTCCTTGATACTCGATTATAGCTTGTCCCAAACTTCATGATCTCACCGGAATTCCGTCAATCAAACTCAAACTCAAACTCAAATAAAAAACAAAGCTCAAACAGCAAACGAACTATAAAACGAAACTCAAACAGCAAACCAAACGAAGCAATCTTCTAATTTTGCTTAACAGCAATCTTCAAACACATTCTTCACATTCTTCTTCATCGCAGCGGAACACAAACCTTAACAAGCTAGAAACACCTTCTTGTGCTCTTCTCAACTTGCTAACCAAACACAAAACCAAATTCTTTAACTCAACACCGAGCATTGTAGCTCACCTTCAACTTTTGTTTACCTACTTCACTTGCAGGATTTCCATTCAACTCTTCAAATTTCACCCTGGAATTTCTTCACTTCTCTAGCCAAATCCCCACTGGGATTGCTTCAAACAACTCTAGCCAAATCCCCACTGGGATTGCTTCACTCAACTTGTAGACTTTACTCGCCTACAATCTTGTTTCACGCACACAACCTTGTGACGTCTCTTCCACAACTCATAGGCTTAACCTCCTTTTGTTGTCTTCTCACTCATCACCCTCTGGTGATTACTTCTCTTACTTTTCATTCTTCACAACTTTACTGTTGTTTCTTCTTCTCTTTTCTTCTTTGTTATTGTTACGAAACCTTCACACGTCTTTTCTTTTCAAGATTCTCTCACAATCTTTCTTTTGTTACGCTTCTGCCACAAGCAATAACTAACACAAAGTCTGCCACACTTTGTAAGACTTCCAAGTTTCTCCCACAAACTCTTCAATCACCATGTTTGAGCTTAACCTCAACATCCTCCCTTAAGCTCAAACATATCCACCCAACATAACTTGTCATTCTAAGTTTCTGAATTCGATCACCTCAATCAAACTGTACTAGCCCTGCTGCAATACGGTTGATCCTCTATCAAACTGTACCATCCTCTGACTACAATACCAACTTTGATCCTTTTGTCTTTTTCGAATCCATGACTTAACCCTTTAAATCAACCACTTACCCAAAAACTTCTTACCTCAAAAAACATCAAATCTGCTTCTGCAACGCCTTTGCCAGCAAATTGTCACACTTCTTTACTGTTATAACCCTTTTGTCACGCTCACTGTCACAACTGTGACCCTTCTCTTCTGTTACGTTTCTGTAACAATTCTTCTTAACTGTTTTGTAACAACTCCTCTGTCACACTTCTGTAACAACTGCTCACTGTGATTGTTCTCTGTAACACATCACATCTTTGTAACATAAACCTTCCATAACATTTTTTCTTTCCTTTTTTTTTTTTTTTTTTATACGAACCTTGTGACCAAACAATGCCAACAAATCGGGTTTTCAACTGATTTTCTCCGCGTAAAAACAGGTTCTTCAAACCGCAGCCAACCACGATCAACCAATATCACTTCCATCAATGGAAACCATGGCAGCAACCCGTTATCATCCATCCAAACCCTAACAACACCGAGAAGAACATGATGCAACAGCAGCAACCATCCTTGTCTGTGTTTCTCACTTTCTCGTCACCAACAGCAGCAACCAAATCTTTACGCTTTCTACCACAACTACCAGAACTCACCTCTTAGCACAAGCATATCACGTCTCGACCATCTTCTTCAATGTCACCAATAATGGCAGCAATTCTTCCTCGCAGTCTACATACTTCTTGCTCTCGTACACAGCCACAAATACATGGCATTAGCAATCTCTGTCAGCAACAATGTCCGTCCGTCTTGTCTTCTTTTACAATTATTCCTCGGCTAAAACTCGTCATCTCTACGTCAATGGCATCAACTCTTTACAGACTTCGTTTCACCACAGCAAACCAAACAGCATCAATTCTTCTTCATGAAGAGCATCGCTGGAAATCAAATCTAGGGCAGCACCTTTTTCCTTCTTTTACTCGTTCTGGATATTGTTGTATCAGCAACAAACTTTGCAAGCATACAGCAACAATAACTCTTGTCTCGTTCCTTGACATACGGACACGGCTTGACAGGCACTAGGTCTTGGAGAAATAACATACGTTTTCTTTCCAGCAAAACCAAACCCTTTTTTTTTTAAATCTCGAACCTTCAAAAACAAAGCAACACGACAACCTTTTGCCTGGCACCCTAACTTCTTCTTTCTCAGCACAACCAAACTCCATTTGTATCGAATGTAACTCGATGAAGACAAACACCAACACAAAGCAACAAAGCTTGACAAGCCTTCGAACACTTCTTTCTTCTTTCTTTGACAAACAAATCTTTTTTTTTTTTTCTTTAAAACCTCTCGAACCCTAACAACACCAACACAGCCAAAAACAAAATCACACGAAAATTCTTTATCACCGAAAATCTTCTAACTCTTTTCTCCTTCTCCTCTCCCTCCTGCCTCTCACCTTGCTGTGATACCACATGTAGGATCGAGCAAGAGAGAGGAGAGCACTGTGCGGAAGCAATTAAAACGACTACATTGATAATCAGTTTTTGGTGTACATTCTCTCATGGCTTAACATCCTACTTATAGTCTCACAAACTTGACAATCACTCAAAGTACTTTCCTAATAAAATCAAACTCTAAATAAAGCACACATTCCTAACATAAAACACACTCTAAATAGAACTCTTCTAGAACTCTCTAGAACACCTTGTTTCTCAAGTTAACTCCAACTTCCAAATATGACACGCTATGTCAACTGAACCTGTTGATCCAACTTGACTGCGTCAACTGCAGTAGTTGATCCCTTCGGAATGGATCAACAACACTTGTTGATCCACGAACCAAAGCCATATCTTGGTTTAACTTCCAACACGCACTATATTTTTTACTTCTATGATAGTGGATGAGCGCTAGCTAGGGACTTTGGAAGATAAAATGAGATGCAAGAAAATGGATGAGCGTTAACTAGGGACTTTGGCTAGGAATCATGAGCGTATCAGCTGTGCAAGTTGTATATATCTCGACCTGTAACCTTGCGTACTAATTGGAAGCAAGTGGTAATTGATTTTCGACTTTTCTAGTTGTTCTCCGTAATAAGCTCCGTTTGGGATTGCTTTTTTTCAACCAAAAGCACTTTGTAACAAACTTGTAACAAATTTTTACCAAAAATTGTGTTTGGTAAAAAAATTTCAAAGTGCTTTTGGAGAGAAGCACTTTCATTTTAGGCCTGCTTTTAAAAGCTACTTAGCACTAGCTTTTAAAAGCAGGAAAAGCAGAATTTGTGGACCCACATAATTCGATTTAACTGATTCTCTATTTTAACCTTGTTAATTTATTATAAAGACAAGTTTTACCCTCAAATATTGTACATTTGACATTATAATTCTAATTTCATTTTATTTCTCTATTTTTTTTCATTTTTTATTGAAAATAATAAATATAATTAAAATTAAAATTATTATATAACATAATAAAAAAATTAATAAATATTAAAATGAAAAATGAAAAAAAATAATAAATTTAATAATATTTTTTTTGAAAAAAAAATTAAAATAATAATATTTTCATAGCAAACCATAATCATAAATTTTTTAATTAAATAATGAAAACAATTAAAAATAAAAAAAATATTATTTATATTAAAATTAGAAATATAATTTATTATAATAAAATTGTATTAAAACTAATTTTTGAAATATGTCTATTTTCGTCATTAACTACATCACCAGGACTTTTAAATACCAGTTTACCAAACAGAATTTACAGATTTGTTAATTGCACGGTGCTTTTTAAATTATAGTTTACCAAACGTCATGTCGATTTATTTCCACAAAGAACGCACAACACAAAGAACGCACAAGACAAAGACAATGTAAAAGCGTTTTTCTAAAATTCACAGCAATACCAAACTAGCTTGTAGAGAAGTGGACTTTTTTCACATCAATGCCAAACCAAGCACATGACAAGTGACAAATTTTCTATAGCAACTAACAACTCTCTTTAATAACCAATTAAGAATTACACCTTATTTTGGAAATTCAAGTTATAACAAGTTGTTCGTGTAGCCTACTCGAAGAAACTAAGGAACCAATAAAAAACCTAAGTGATACATTTGAAAGCAACAAACAACAACTAATTGAGAACAATACACCTTATTATTGGAAATTGAAATTAGAACAAGTTGTTCGTCTGCCAAGTATTGAAGTAAATCCCAACCTCCTTTTAGCAAGATTGAACTCCAATAGATTGTCTTGCAACTGATACCCACCAATAACAAGCATATTGCTCGGATTATGACCTCCATCGACAAATCCCAAACACGATACTTCTTCACTAACACGCACCATAGAATTTGATCCGAATATCTTCCAAACTACATTATCTCTATGCAAGACAATGTTGATCGTTGGCACAAGAGCTCCCACCCGTGTACTTATCAAATTCGCTGAATCAAAACAAACTTCAAAAGGTGCTACAGAAGCCGCCCTAGTAATATTCATAGCTTTAGCTTTCTCGATAAATATGCTAGTGAATTGGTTATAAATTGATGTGCCTATAAGAGTGTAAGGGATTAAGGTGTCAATAGTTGCTAGTTTTGGGGACGGATATTCCCCACGATTAAGATCTAGCAGAATTTTTTCGCCGCCAATATTGATCGATGTTACTTGAATGTAATACTCAGAATTTGAAAACGCATTAGTTTTGGTATAGAATGGTGTGTAGGTAAGGGAAGTTGAGATATCAATTCCTGGTTGCATTTTGTAAGGTCCCCCGCCAACAAATATGACACCTTTGGATGATGTTGTTGATGGTAAGCACATTGCAAATACTCTTGGGATACGAAAGGCCAATGAAAGCTGTGAAGGTACTGAGACTCCGAAAGGTCCGAAACCAGCTGATCCTTTAACACCCTTTGCAAGCCCCGTTAAGAGAAGTTGAAGCACAACCAAACGAAAACTTACGAACCGTTACATCTGGACCTGTGCTAGACCCATTTATACATGACTGTGTGGATACAAAGTCTGAATTGAAGTATTCACGGAATAAGCCGATGTCGAGTAACTTGCTTCTAGGAAAAACAATGCACGCCAAAAAGGGTTTCTGCCCCGGCTGCGCAGGTTTGCGTTGACATGATTTAGAGTTTGACTGAAGCTTTAAGCATTCGCTTCCGAGACAGTTGATTGTGCGGTTAGATGATGAAACATAGCCTTCGTCACAGTCAACCCATAGGTATTCACCGGCCAAATCAACAACTAAGCTTTCAGAGACTAGAGGAGTTCCTTGCTTAATGTTTATCAGGTATTGAAGAGTGGATGCATCTTTAGTTACTGCAAGGACCACCCCTTGAGGTCGAGATGAAGAAACAGGTTGAGCATAAGAGAAAGAAACAATGAAAAGAAGAAATGTGATAGCACCAAAGAACACTACTGAAGAAGCAGAAGATGAGTTATGAGTTGGAGAAAAAGAAGCCATATCTAGATTACTGAAAGATTTAGATTACTAGATAAGAGGAAGTCATGAAAGTGTATTTTGTGAATGAACACTCAGTGGTAGGATTTATAATCACATTTTAGATCTCGCAAATTGTCTAAACCATTAATGTCACTGAAAAAAACTATGTGTAGGTATTAATGATCTTAATTGGGTTAGTACCCCAAATCCCAAAGAGTGGAAAAAAAGAGAGTCAAAATTTATGGGTAAATCAACCAGGTCTTCTACAATTGCCAGTTCATATAATATCACCATAGGTAGACTTATAAATTCAGTTTATTCATTCCACAACTCGCAAATAAAATTATAGATTAGTGATGTCAATGGTAGTATTTGAAGGATGATATGACCGGAGTTCAAAACTCAACACCAAATTCTTTATCCATAAAATAAATAAAAAATTCAAAGAGAATATCAATGCACTATTATTCATTTATTCAAAAATCATAAAAATACATGCACCACCTTACAAACAAAACACAAAGGAAGAGAGTGAGTGATCACATAGAAATGGAATTTATTGATAAGGTACAACAATGGTTAATTTCATTGACCAATCTAACTAGTGAAGCATGAGGTATACATGAAACAATTTAAACACTGGCAGTCTGAATATCATCAATCTAGAGATTAATGGTACCGGTGATCAATTATGGACCAAGTTTGATGTCGTTCTGCTTGATGTCGTATATGCATTTCTTGAGCGAATTTGTAGAAACTAAGTTTGATGTCGTTCTGCTTTTATAGATCAGTTGGTTCAAAGCAATCATTTGTGAAGTCGCTGAATGAACTATTAATGTTAAGTTTTGGTTAAGTCTGTGCCTTTCTCATTAACACACAAGATATTTATACAAAGACCCAACTTGGGTCTCAAGGTATTCCAAATATAACTATAATTCTAGGCTAAGAATAGCCCTATTTCCTAATACCCCCCTCAAGATGGAGCATGGAGGTCACAAATGCCCATCTTGGACAAAAGAAACCAAAACCGAGCTTTCCCAAGGATTTTGTAAAGATATCCGCCAATTGCACCGTTGTAGGAGTGTAAGATGGTGATATAATCTTCCTTATTATAGCATCTCCGACAAGATGACGGTCCACTTCTATATGTTTTGTTCGTTCATGAAATACTGGATTCTGAGCAATATATAATGCTGATTGACTATCACAAAAGAGATTCATCCCATGTGTATGATGAACTCCTAAATCACCAAGTAATTGTTTCAACCACTTTAATTCACATGTAATCGCCGCCATAGATCTCGTATTCTCGCCTCGCCCGAGGACCGAGAAACCGTATGTTGCTTCTTAGTCTTCCAAGACACAGGTGAAAACCCGAGAAGAACAAACCATCCTGTCAATGAACGTCTAGTTAATGGACAACTTGCCCAATCTCGAGTCACACCAACCTTTTAAACCGAGACTACTATTAGAGCGCAAATGAATTCCTTGTCCAGATTCTTCTTCAAATATCTAACCACACGAAGAGCTGCTTCCCAATGCTCTATTCTTGGTTGTTGCATAAATTGTGACAAGATATGCACCGAGTAAGCAAGATCTGGTCTAGTGACCGACAAATAAATCAAACGACCAACCAATCTTCTATATTTTTCCACATCATCTAGTATTTTACCTTTTGCCAAAGCTTGACGATGATTTGTCTCCATTGGAAACTCTGCAGGGTTTGCTCCCAATAACCTGGTTTCCATGATAATATCCAATGTATACTTCCCTCGACATATGTAGAAACCATTTTACTACGAGCCACCTCCAATCCTAGAAAATATTTCAACTTCCCCAAATCTTTCATCTTGAAGCATTGTCCCAAGTATGTTTTAAAATTATGAAGTGCAACCAGATCATTTCCTCGCTACAATCAAATCATCAACATACACCAAAACATTAAGCCGCATCTTCCCTTTGTCATGGTAAAGAGAGAATAACTGAGTATGACTGTTTAAAGCCATAATTCTTCAAAGTCAGCTGATAATTTTGCAAACCAACACCTAGGAGCCTGTTTTAGGCCATATAATGATTTCTTCATTCTACACACCATATTAGGATTTCCCTTGGCAAATCACGGTGGTATCTTCATATACACTTCTTCCTCCAAATCTCCATGAAGAAAGGCATTATGCACATCCATCTCGATGCACTTCCCAATTTTTAATTGCCGCAATGACTAGAAAAGTACGAATGTTGTCATCTTTGCCACTCGGGTGCAAATGTCTCATTGTAATCCAATCCTTCAACTTGATGATTCCCAAATATTACTAGTCTTGCTTTCGCACGTACCAAATTTCCATTTTCATCACGTTTTTATGTAAATCCATTTGCTTTCAGTGCCTTCTTACCAGATGGTAATTCTTCTAATTCCCATGTTCCTTGTTCCTCCGTAGCTCTTATTTCTTCTCGCCATGGCTTTTTGCCATCCTGGATGCTTCATAGCTTCTTTGAAGCTCTTAGGCTCATTTCAAAGCAGTTGATAGCCGCAAGATATTTTCTATGAACTTAAAAACGATCACAACTAACATAATATGTCAAAGGATAAGGTGTACCCGAGGCTGATGATTGTGTAGGATGAGTGGAAGGTGGACTATTTTCTCGCATCGTGTGCGGTCACGAAACCCTTGAGTCTCGCTAGAAGGAATTTTCTCGACGTTTTCCTTTACCCATCTCACTACTATTATTCTGTACCACACCTTCGAGATGTTGTGTCATTGCTATTAGCACCATTCTCCTCAGTTGTTCTTGATCCTTTCCTTGCAGCTTCTTGAGTTTCACAATCAGTCTCTCGACAATGATTCATCGCTTGCTTTGTTGTTGCAGCTCATCTTGATGAGTTTCCATAACATCTCTAGACAACTGTTTCTTCTTCTCTATCTTCATCATCACTCCAACAAACATCATTATTTGATGGAACAATCTAGTGCTATTTCCAAGTAATACTTGTCATATAAGGAAACCGATGTTCATAAAACTCCACATCCCTTGACACTAAAAATTGTTTTGTGTCTAAATCATAAACTTGCCATGCCTTTTTACCAAAAGGATAACCAAGAAATACACATCTCCTTCCTCTCGCTTGCAAACTTATCCCCTTTACTACTTTGATTATGCACATAACACAAACACCCAAACACTTTCAAATGATCATATGGAGGCAACTTCCCAAACATAATTTCATATGGAGTTTTGTTGTTAAGAATAGGTGTTGGTGTACGATTAATCAAGTATCTTTGCAGCTTAATGCACACTCTCCCCAAAAACGATCGGTAAATTTGCTTGAAATCTCAAGGCTCTTGCCACATTCATTATATGTTGGTGTTTTCTCTCAACCCTCCCATTTTGTTGGGGCGTACCAACACATGATGTCTCAAAGACTATCCCGCTAGTCTTAAAATATCCACGCAATGTATTAAATTCTGTTCCATTATCACTTCTAACAATTTTGATTTCTTTACCAAACTGACGTTTCACAAGAGCAATGAAATTAAGAAATACCAATTCAACTTCTGTTTTACTTTTGATTAAATAAATCCACACACCTCTTGAAAAATCATCTACTATTGTCAGAAAATAATGAGCTCCACAAGAAGAAGGTGTCTTGTAAGGACCCCATAAATCCAGATGAACTAACTCAAATATACAACTCGGCTTTACTTAAACTAACAGAAAACTACTTCTACGATGTTTTGCTCGTGGGCAAATATCACAAGCATCATTATTCTTTCGAAATAACCTACTCACAACTGGTAGCTTTTGTAAAACTTTCTCCGATGGATGTCCCATTCTTTGATGCCATAGCTCATATGAGTTCTCACTAACAGCAAGTACTTTAACAGGAGGCACACCACGAAAAATATATAGTCCACCTTGTCTCTCACCCACTCCAATCACCTTCCTCGTCAACCGGTCCTGTATAAGACATAAACCAGTTAGTACATTGCACAACACAAGCTATCTCATCGATCATCTGTATGACCGAGATTAAGTTGCAAGTTGTTTGAGGTACGTAAAGCAAATTATCAAGTTTCAAACCACCAGGAAGAATCACAGTTCCAATTTTTTCAGAGTTCGCATACTTTCCATCTGGCAAACCTACTGAGCATGCCTTAATATCTTTTACTTCTATCATGTCATCTATATTACATGTGACATGATTCATAGCTCCTGTATCTATAATCCCAGAAGCCCGATGTTGTTTACCTTGTAGTTGAATTTTTGATTTGTTTGAGCTCAAAACTCAAGTACTTGTTGAAGTTGAGCCGCACATCACCTACCAGTCAAACCCGTTCCATCTGCAGATGTCACACCACCCGATTGCTGAGCTGCTGTATATTCAAAGTTATGTGCAAGAAATGGAATGTTGCTTCCATGTCCTCTACCACCTCTCAGTATGCGGAACCAGAACCACCTCTACCTCTACCACCCGTCCCGCCTCCCTCCGCCATAACCTCTCGCCACTCCGAGGTCTATCTCCCCACCATTCAGGGTATCCAATTAGCCGATAACAACCCTCATCGAGTGTCCTTGTCTATTACAAAGTGTTTACAATACTTGGCGATCATATGTATTGGTGGTTGCTCGCCGATCAGTTCAACTTTAAATGCCATAACATTGTCTTGTACTTCTTTTGAAAATACTACATCACTTGTTCGCAATCGTTCAGAATTCACAATAGTTTGATAAGTGCATCGATAGATGGTAGAGGTTCTCTTGCCAACAATCGTTCACGTATCGAATCTGCATACGTATCCGCACCGATCAAAAAATAATGAAGAAAATCTTCTTCTCGCAAAGTACTCACCGAGTCGCAATATTGCAGTGCAAAGACCACACTTGCAATGTGGTATCTTCATATATGTCACCAGCTCATCCCATATTTTGTTCAATCTCCCATAATAGACAACTACACTCTCGCTTTTCCTTGTTTGCAATCACTCAGAGAAGCTTTAGGTTGATGATTCGTGTTCCACCGACAACACAAAATCTTTTCTTTAAGTGTGTCCAGAGAAGACTTGCATCATCGTAATCTCCTAGCGCCGATCTGATTGAAGATTCTAGTGTGTTGCTAATCCAGAAACGAGCATTGATTGACTGCAATCCATTCTTCCAACCGATCAGATCTGCAGGTTCTTTAATGGTGCCATCAACAAAGCCAAACTTTCTCTTGGCTATCAACGATCTTCTAATGGCTCTAGCCCACTCATCATAATTGGTTCCTTTTAAAACAATTGGAGTAATAATAATACCTGGACCATCACTTGATCCCAGATGGTACACCGGATTCTTCTTCTGCAAATCATATTCTACATTCTTTCCTTTGGTTCCTGATGGTTCTGTTATATCTTCTCCCATCGTGTAGAACTTGAAATAAAATTTTTAGGTTTAGGGTTTTAACCAGGCTCGTGATGCCATGTTAAGTTTTGGTTAAGTCTGTGCCTTTCTCATTAACACACAAGATATTTATACAAAGACCCAACTTGGGTCTCAAGGTATTCCAAATATAACTATAATTCTAGGCTAAGAATAGCCCTATTTCCTAATAATTAATAAATTAATTACTAAAAATAAATCATTCCATTTACAACAAGTATAAGTACTGGAAATTATTCCATTTTCTTTTAATTTGGATGATTTGCGTTGGATGTTGGTAATAGTCTAATAGCCAATGGATTATGCTATTTGTATGGATCCTCAAATATTCCCCAAGGCACAATATGTTGTCACTTGTCACAATATGCTATTTGAGGAAGTCGAACAATACTCAAGTTGTTTTATGGGCCAATATTGGTATAATCGGCCCAGTGAAGCCCAAAAAAATCATTTTTATATACTACCAAGTACCACACTCACTTGAAAAGAACGCTGATTTTAGGCATATTGAAATCTTTTCTTAGGAATACCGAATAAAGACAAAAAAGGTCAGAAATAACAAAATCAGATATCCCCTTAACCCAAAAAAAATTAATGGCAAATCTACCCTTTACGTATTAGTGTTAGTAATCTGGATTAGTGATTAAATATTTTGTTTAGTGATTAAGATAATGTTCAGAATTATAAAGGTTGTTTAGATGAAAATATTTGGGGGGGAAAATAATCAAAGTTTTGGTTAAGAAGGAGAGAAGGAGAAGGAGAAAGTGAGAAAATTTTAATTCTTGAATCAATGGAGGATGAGGAGGGTCATAATTCATATAAGAAACCTAGGAAAATACATATCAACTACAACAATGATTCCCAAATGGCTGATTTCTTAGATTAGGAGAATGATTTTACACAAACTCAAACTCAAGCTCAAACTCAAACACAAACTCAAACACAAACTCAAGATGATGCTTTTTATGAGCCAAATCTAGATGATGAGTACATATATGAGGAACCCAATGCTTCTAATACACAGGTATCCTCACATTCCTCACAATCCTCTACTGTCTGCACTTTCTATGTGAGATACGCAAGAAATTGGGTTTATATATAACCTGAACCAAATTTGGAACTTGAAATGCTACTCAAGCATGCAAGATGAATGTTAGCCGGACTTCAAGGGTTGCGCTGCCAACATGCAAGATGAATGTAACTAGGTTGTTGATTACGAATTCTGAACTTTTTCAAATTTCAAATTCAGGTCATTGGTATCATCAATTCATGTCATTGGTATCAACACTATAATGATATGACGAGTTAAGAACTCAAGTCACCGAGAATTGAGAATGTAATTCGAAATACATACTCATTTTGTCACCAAATTGTAATCTGCATGAGAGTTGAACTTTGTCTTTCTTAGGTGAACTTTATGTTTTTTAACGCGAGATTTAGCATAAAATGCTCTTATAAAGTGACTTTCTGCATGAGATTTGATCAATTTCCCAATTTAGTTCATCTAATTTGCAATGCATTCTCTTTTAGTACCACTCCAAAGAAAAAATGTTTCGCAAGTGCATATTTGTAACAAATTAAACAATTAAAGAAATAAACATTCATGGCACGTGTTCAAAGTATGTCGACATCTTAACTTTGTAAGTTCTCTTTCACACTTACAACCTTGAAACCGATTTGCCACACTTCCAAACAAGTTTAGAATTGATTCATCTGACTTTCAAGAACTATGTGATTGATCAAATAATATTCAATCACACTCATGGGTTTAACGGTTCTACCAAAACAAGTTTCGGTTTTACCTTCCATGTGAGTATTGTGCATAGTCACACCAAAAATTCGGTTGACTAGGTACTAGGATCGGTTCCCTACATATATAAATGGTATCTAACTTATATGTGTTGCACATGTCCATAGGATCGGTTCCCCTTTGCCTAAAAACTTGTTGCACATGTTCATAGGATCAGTTCCCCTTTTTTTTATAAACCTTGTTGCACCTCATACAAGGATCGATTCCTTTTTGTGATGTACTGCACCTCTTACTAGGATCGGTTCCCCTTTCCCATTAGGTCAGACAGAAAATCACAAACCCGATCATACCATCTCAGGTGATTATTTAAGATCGGTTTCACTAATAAAAGTCATACCAATACATAAGTCAAGCCTTTGTGAATAGTTCTACCAAGAACACAACAAGTCGTGAACGGTTATACTCAATCACACATATTGGTTGTTCATAAGATATGCAATGAATTAAAACCAATAACGACTGCTGGCGATTTCCTTTTCGATTCACAAACAAGTTTATAAACTTACTTCCTTAGAAAACATGTAAATCATTGTTCCCTAGGATGAAATCCTCACCTCATACCCATACATAATCACAATAGCATCCAAATGATTATGGCGATGTCTTACCTACAAAGTTTAATGGTTAAGCAATAAACCTCGTATTTTATTCCTTAATACTATGTCTATATCTAGAGTTCAAATATGCTTCGGCAGTTTTGTTTTTCAATATGCCATGACTTGAAAGATACGTTAGGGAACAAAAGCAGTTCAAGTCAAATATCACTAACCTCAAATGGAAGGATGATTTTTTTGTGCGTTGTAGCTCCTTGCTTCTTCACATCTTCAAGTTTTCGTAATACTTGCAAAGTCTCATATCCTAATACTTTCAATCTAACCTATACGAAGTTAACTCTAGTACATAATCAAGCAACTCTTAACATGAGTTTTGATTCACTAAAATATGACAACCAAACTTGACATACCAACGCTTGGTAGGTTCAACCGAGCTATGCTCTAAAATCTAGATCTATATTGGTGATGGAGGAAGAAGATGATGTGCCTCTAGTTTACAAAATGTGTCTCCCCTCTCTCTACAAATGTGTCTCTCCTTTCTCTCTCATGCCTTTCTATTTATATAGGTGTTTACATAGTGGATGACAGCTAATAAAGCCTATATTTTCGGATCTGACGACGTCAATGGCCAATGACGACTCACATGGTGTTTTCGCACATGCTCTTCACTATCGCATGATTCTTCATACTTTAGTGTGACTTTGTGACGTCATCTTTGATATGCTTTATGCGTTCGTCTTCGCTTAATGGTAAAATGACTATTTCGCTTAATAACAAGTTGTGCGATATTTTACACCTACACCAACCTTCAAAGTTAATACCAGAACAATCACACTTTTGACTTCCTAACTTTATGAAATCTTCTACAAAGTAAAAACATCATAAATCACTACCTAATAATAATAGTATGTAATTCTCACTGAGACTGACTACAACTGAAAGCACATGAAATGCGATTGTTAGGTAACTTCAAAAATCACTCGAACAATTAGAACAGATTCAATTTAGGAATATATCTACCAAGCTTACACCGATTTTTTTGAATTGTACTGG
>JAJJWW010000571.1:57600-85524 GCA_023531295.1 Papaver armeniacum
AGGTCTAATATTTATTTCGGAAACGAAAACTATAATGGGGACAACTAACGTTGTCCATATTTAAACAATCAATCCGGACCTTTGATCATTCACATATTCAGGGCATTACTAATTTCAATGTTAGAATACTAAAGTCATTCCTCTCTCCAACAACAAAATTGCACGTATTATCCAAAATCTGACTAGCTTTCGTAACAAGGTAGTTTCGAAACTCAGTCATGTACGATCATGAGAAAATTAGCAGGTCTTAAATTGTTCAAGGTCCTAAATTGTTCCTCGGAATTTTAAACGCACACGTGCAGGTGAATTTACATGGCCTGTCACAGGATGCAATTCAGCTTCACCGGACCATGTGGAATATTAGGTTGCCGGTGACATTCAACTCGTGTGCGGACAAGTGTGTGGGCCCCACAAGGGTGTACGCCTTCTTCTGGAACCGTGAAAAATATAGTTGGTTGGTTGGTTGGTTCACAGGTGGTTGGTTTGGTTACGAAAATGCCAAACAGAGAACATCCGACTGACAATGCACGAATCAGGTGAAGCCATTTAGATGTGTTTTTCCTTTTCCTTTAAAGAGTGTAGTACGAGACTGCAATTGAAGAAGGCCATTTAATGAAAATCTCAGTAGTAATTTTTGTTAATGAAAATCTCAGTAGTAATAAATCATGCCGACAATCTAGTTAAAGATAGTCCGAGACGTACGGGAACTTTTCCTTGAATACGTTGTTTCTATACGTGGAACTCAGTGAAGCCTTCCCACGTTCTTCCTTTAGAAAAAACTAAAAAAACACCTTCTTCTGCTGCTTTTAGGTTTACAAAAACCCTGTTTTATACTAAGCAAATTCTTAGGGATTGGAACTATAACCATTTTGGAGTTATACTGAAATCCCAACAAGATTAAAGCTCAACTTGATATTCTGAACTCTCAAAATACTAATCCCATGGATTCTGAATTTGTTAGACTGCGGAAAAGCTTGGAATTGCCGGTACGATGTGGAAGTCGACTATTGGAAACAAAGAGGTAAGGATGATGATATTATGCTAGGTGATGGGAATATCCGCCTATTTTCACCATAAGGCTAATTTTAGGAGGAAAAGAACCCAAATTGACTCTCTTTTTGCAAATGAAATGGGTATTTGGTTTACCGAGAGAAACGACATTGCAAACAATTTAAAATCCCATTTCCTTAACATAAGTAGAACTTCAGACCTCCTTCCTATTAGATTTACTCATAGCTTTATTACTCCTTGCATTAATCATGATGATAACAAAGATCCGGAGAAATATTCCTACTTCGATGAAATAAAAATTGTCTTTGGTGAAACCATGGACTTCCACAGTCCAGATGGTTTCCCTCCGGTTTTATCAAACCATGTGGGACAATCGTTGGAGAAGATCTAGTTAAAATGGTTCAATCTTTCTTTCATTCTAAGCATCTTTTAAAGCAAATGAATCATAATTTTATCTCTCATACCAAAAACAATTGTCCCAAGCATGTCAATGACTTTAGACTCATATTCTCTTTGTGTAACACTTCTTATAAAGTGATATCTAAAGTGTTAGCCCAGAATAAAAAAAGTTCTTGAGAAAATTATAACCCTTATCAAGCTTGACTTTGTGTTTCAAGATGTATCACGAGATAATATAGCATATAGCTCTCGTGAAACTTGTTGATTCCATGAAGAAAATTAAAGCTAAAAATGGTTGGATGGCTATCAAACTAGATATGTCAAAAGCTTTGAGGAATGAAATGGTCTTTCTTAATTAGTACTTTACAAAACCTTGGTTTCGTAATGAGTTTTGTCAGATGATTGAGCAATGTGTAGGTCTTGTCTCTACTTCTATCTTGCTAAATGGATCTCCAGTGAGGTTTCTCTCCTCAAAGAGGGCCAGAGACAAGCGAGATCCCCCTGCCTCCTTATCTCTGCTTATACTTTGTATGGAATCCTTCTCTAGGTCTTTACTACAAGTGAACATAATAATCGATTCATGGTATCAAAATTAATAAATATTGTCCCCCCAGTTTCTCACTTGTTTTTTGCGGATGATTCTCCGATCTTTGCAAAAGTTAAATAGTAAGGGAAGCTTAGAAACCTTTGAACATTATTGATGGGGTTTAGCACCTTCTCCGGTAGGTCCATCATCTACCAAAAAATCAGGTATTGCTTTAGCAAGGAGTGCCTAATCGGTAAAAAATGAAATTTCTAGCATCTTTAATATTAAGAAATTAGCACTTAATGATAAATACTTAGGTGTTCCCTTGCGCCCGGAGAAACAAACTCGGTCCTTTAGGCCTCTTCTAGATAAGTATGGAGATAGATTATCTTGCTGGCAACCAAATTCCCCGACTATCCAGGGAACCGTATTGGTCCAACTGTTCTTAGTAGTCTCTTCTCACCACATGTACGTGTTCCCATTCCTACAACCATTACCGATAAGATGGATTCCTCATCCAAATGAGATTTTGGGTGGAATAAGAAACAAGGAAAAAAGAAATTTGTTATTTCAAAAAAATGGAAATGTGTGCCCAAACCTAGAGAATTAGGTGGTTTGAACATTAAACAATCAAAATTATGAACTTAGCTTTACTTGCTAAACCGGTCTCGGAGATTACTTCACTCTCAAGATGCTTTATGGTTTAAAATTATGAAAGGAAATATTTTCCTCTCACTAATCCTCTAAATGATTCTCTATCATGCATGGTTCTTGGATTTGGAAAATGGTATTTGTAGGGGTATAGAAATTATTAAGAAATATCTTTGTTTGGGAGGTTGGAGATGGCTTGATATTTTAATTTGGAAACATAGATGGATACCATCAATTTCTAGCAGAAAGTTACTAGTCATTTAAGTTTCCACTAATATGAGAACTGTTTCCCAACTTATTGATGCCGATACCAAATCCTGGAATCTACAAACTCTTAATGCTCTTTGATAATCATTGTGAATGCCATCACTAATATAGGATCCCATTTAGTGGAAAGGACTGCCTTAGATGGCAACCAAATCCTAATGGTAGTTTTAGAAAGAAAACGGCCTATAGGGCCATTTCAACAAAGTAGAAACCATGAGGAAGGAATTAGTAACACTTGTACTATCTCTTGGAAACATTTTAAAATCTAAACTCCCTAAAAATATCCCTACACTTCCTGTGGAGATGCTTGCAAGGGATTTGTCTCCCCATAGGAGTAAACTGTCTGAACACGTAACAATGTAAACTACATTGCCTCTTAAGTAGTCAACATTGAAAGCTTGAAACATTTGTTCATTGATTGTACTTTCTCTAAGATGGTGGAATTCTACTAACCTCGCTCTCATGAGTACTATCAATAATGTGGCTTCCATTTCGGGATTGGCTAATCTCCTTTTCGAGGGTAAGTAATCCATCCAATAATGATACTATACTTCAATGGTCTGCTTTCATTATGTGGCATATCTGGAAATGTAGGTGCAAGAAGGTTTTTGAGGCTTACCAAGAAACCCGAGTCAAGTAGTTATTTGATTAAGTCAGATTATAATGAATGGAATTGTTTTCTTAATGCTAACACTTCTATAGCCACTCCAAACATAAGACCAGCTATCTTAACATGGGAAAAACCAGATCATCCCTATATAAAAATCAATTGGGATGCTGCATTTGATGAAGCGGTAAGAATGTAGGCATTGGACTAATCAAGTAGGTGTTTTGCAGGTGTCACGGATGGAGCTAGATCTGCTTAGGGCTAAAGCATTAGACCCAGGCAGTCAAGCAAAAGCTCTCCTTGAAGCTGCATTGTGGGCTAGATCAAAAGGCTATCGGAATGTGCATTTAGAGGGCGAACGCTTTAAATGTTGTTAATGCTTTGAATGGTAGTATAAACGTAATAAAGTGGACTACAAGAAACTTAATTACCGATTGTGGTAGTATTTTGAATTCTTTTCGAGTTGGAAATGCGCTCAATGCCGAGAAATGTAAACCATGTTGCGTAAACTGCAAAACATGGTATAGAGTCTCAATCGAGTAGAGGAATGGTCTTCCACTCTCCACCGCTTGGGTACAACAATATACCTAAAGGATGAATCTATGTAATCCTCTTCCATTTTTAATAAAATTTTCATCTTTGCATTATTAAAAAAAAAAGAACAACAGCTAAAAGACAAAAGTAGAAACAATAATCTAATCAATCAATGAGATTTGAATAACCCAGCTAGATTGGGGTATACCTAATAAGACAAAAGCTAGATCATTATAAAGTAAAAGTAGCCACCCCTTATCTTCGTATTTTCTAAATGGCTAAAATGCCCCCACAATGATTAGCACTAATTTAATTATAGTTAGATTAGTTAAATTAATTAGATTAGTTAGTTGATTTATAAGTTGGGTTTAGAAATAATTTGGGGAGAGAAGTAGAATGAAGTAGAGAGGAGGGTTGGGGGTGGGGGGAAGTTAGGGGTTTTGAGAATGTGGATACATATGAGTGATTCAAATCGATTTTTAAAGTAGTAGAGGAGGTCTCGAGGTCACCAAGGAGGGTTAAAAATACGATCCCAACATGAGGCAATGGGAGGGAATTGATCTAGCCGCATCAGTTGATGGTCTCCATTTGTTGGAATTAGTATTTTCCATGTTAAAACTTGATTTATGGATCTTATATTTTGTAGCTTTCTTATATTGTATTTTGCAAACTTGAACCAACCTTAATGAATGAAAGTGGTTTCTTTTGGGTAACTTGGGCTCGTTTATAGAAATTTTTAACAAGGTAGGACTTCTTACTATTTATAGAGTCCGATTGTGAGTTAGTTTGTTGCGACTTTTTGAGAATCGGTTTTATATGGAGGATAACAATCAGATTATTGGAAGAAAAGGGTGCAGAGATTTTTAATAAAAACAATCGGGTTACATATGATACAAAATGATCCAACAGGAGAATCAATCGGTTAATATGCGGTGTATTAATGTAACCAGTTATAGTTGTCTTCATCACATCAACTTGCACGGACATGTAGGTTTCACATTAAAACTGGACAAGATTACAATCGGATTATTATGTTGAACATATAAACCGATTCCGTGATCTTCGTAAACTTGATGAGTGAATTTTCAAAGATTTAGAGGTAAATCATTGTAGAGTATCTCTTATAAGGAATGGTTTAAAGGGATTTACTTCAATCACTTGAATTGTCCTTTTTGGGTTTTCTTTTTACAAACAACAAAAGAAGATTTTAATTGTTGTTTGTGATTGATTAAGATTTAGTTTTGGTTTTGATAAATTGAAAAATAAAGTGGTTTTGATTAATCGATTTTGTATTTGTATTTTTGTGTTAGAATAATTATGATTTCTAGGGTTAGTTTAGTATTTTTACAATACTTAGACACCCCTTATCATTCTCTGTTGGGTGGATGAAGAAATCCATAGGCCCCAATTTAGCCAGGTTTCTTTTGCGGTCCAAACGTCATCCGCCAAACACTAAAGGGACGACTGCCAAACACTAACTAAGAAACCAAGGGGATGCAAAGTGGGTTATGCTCACTCGCTTTTAGTCCCTTTGTGACACTTGTTTGACCTGGTCCTGAATAGTTTACATATAATTGTTACACGTAATATGATTCTACACAGCTAAGATGAGATGAATGTATGCTAGTATTTGGCTGTCAATGACTAACCAGGGGTTAGTCAAATAAGAGTTTGAATGACTTCCGGAAAGTTCGCAAATCTACAGTTAGTCCATAGAAACTTTTGGAGAGTCTCTTAATATCTCTTGGTATTGGTTAGAGACTTTTTTCAAGTCATTTAAATTCTACGAGAAACTTCCAGTGTTATTGTTAGAGATTTCATAAGAGTTACTCAACGCTCCATTATTCAAAGGAGAATTGAAAGTCATTGATTTTTGTTTTCAGAGATTTAGAGAGACTTTTTTCTTAAAAATATTTGGTAGAAATCTCTCCTCAAGAGGTGATATTTCTAGAGACTTGGAAATTTGGAGATTTTTGGTTTTGGGAGTGTACCAGTTTTTTTTCTCTCCTTGTGCCTTAATACACTTATGGGCCACTTGGAAAGGGGTAATCAAGACAAAATGTGGAATAATGTGATTTTTCAAATTGGAGAATATATATATTTTAAAATCGGCTATGTGAGTCTTTATGATATATATATATATATATATATCGATTTTAAAATTTATATTTTAGAAATTATGATTTTTTTTCTCCGCATAGAAAATAAAATGTGGGACGATCGAAATAAAGTGAAGGAAAATTTAGGCATAGGACAACGGTGAGATTTTTGACAATGGACACATATTTCATTATTTTGACAACAGTGAGATTTATTTATTATCACTATAACGTGAGTAATAAAAAAATCGGTAATGTAGAGAATTAATCAGGGGATATTATAGAACCCACAATTGGGGGATGTCAAAACTAATTGGGGGATATGAATTACTTCCCCCAAACAATAGTTTCAACTAAGGGGTGCTTTTGGGGGGCAAAAATACTTAAACTACCCTTTACAACAATAAAAGCTAAATCAAAACATAAAAATACCCCTACTCCCTTTTAAATTTGAAACATTTCTCACTTCCTTTCAAATTCCCATTTTCTTCTCTCTTGACTCTACTTTGATTTTTTGTTTTACATTCGGTAGGGATGAAGACCACGCCGGACCATGCGTGATCGGGAGTCTTAGAATAGTTATTTATGATGAATACCATGCCGATATTGGGTTCTCAGCACCGCATAGCTATTTAGGATGAAGACCACGCCGCACGAGTTCGGCTATGGTTATTTAGGATGAAGACCGAGCGTGCGGGTTCCGGCATGCTCGATATAAATCTATCCATGCCGATAGTCAAGTGAAAAAAAAATCAATTTTCTGGATACTTTTCATCATGTTCCGACACAAAAATTTAAGTAACATACTATGCCGGAAGCAGTGCCGGCATGCTCGAAAATTAGATAGTTTGTGCAAGTAGACTGATTAGAATAAAAAAAGGTTTGAAGATCCAAACGTAAAAACAATTTTCGAACCTATATATGCAACCGGGATGGGCTACGCCCCCCCCCCCCCCGATAGTGGCAAACAATTTATGAAAATTTCCAGCAAATGCCTCCATAAGGTTTTTTGGTTTAATACCATGCCGGCAAATTATAGGGAGCTTTTCTGTAACTGCAACAATGGTGGATTCAAAGAAAAAAAAAAATCAAATTTTCAACCTCTTAGCAAACAATTCTCTCTTCACAATCATCCTCCATTTTCACAAAAAAATGTCTCTCTCATATATTTTTTTCCTCCTTTACTCTCAACTCCTCACACAAATTCTAATAAAATACACTAATTTATCCCCTCAAATACTTCAAGATTTTTACTAATTATTATTAACCACAACGAGCAAACCCTAATTCACCCGTGCCAATGGCAAATCATGCCACCACACCTAGCCCAAGCGAGCCGCGCCATGCCAAACACACCGCCTGGCACGAGCTATGCTAGTCACACCAAACGCGCCAAAGCATGCCAACCATGCTAGCCGCACCTCCGTGCCAATGGCAAATCATGCAAGCCACACCTGGCCCAAGCTAGCCGCGCCATGCCAAACGCGCTATGCCTTGGCCCTAGCTATGCTAGTCACACCAAACGCGCTCAAAGCATTCCAACCATGCTTTCCCACCTCCGTGCCAATGGCAAATCACGCGCACCACACCTAGCCCAAGCTAGCCGCGTCATGCCAAACGCACCGCCTTGGCCCTAGCTCTGCTAGTCACACCAAACGCGCCAAAGCATGCCAACCATGCTAGCCGCACCTCCGTGCCAATGGAAAATCATGCTACCACACCTAGCCCAAGCTAGCCGCGCCATGCAAACGCACTCTCGCATTGGCCCTAGCTATGCTAGTCACACCAAACGCGCTAAAGCATGCCTACCATGCTAGCAGCACCTCAGGCTAATGGCAAATCATGCCAGCCACACCTAGCCCAAGCTAGCGCGCCATGCCAAACGCAGCGGCTTGGCCCTAGCTACGCTAGTCACACCACGCCAAGCCAAGCACCTTACCTTGGACCTAGCCACGCCATACAAATGGCGCCCGCGCCTAGGCTTTTAAACCGTGCAACCTAGGCCAAATTGGCCACGAATGCCATTGGCACATGCCAACACGCATCGCTGGTAGCTTTCCTTACTGTGTCGTGACCCAAATTGGCCACGTACGTCATCGGCACATGCCAACACGCATCGCTTTGTAGCTTTCCTTACCAGGTCGTGACCCAAATTGGCCACGCATGCCATTGGCACATGCCAACACGCATCGCTGGTAGCTTTTCTTACCAGGCCGTGACCCTAATGGCCACGCATGCCATTGGCACATGCCAACACGCATGGCCGGGTAGCTTTCCTTACCGGTGCCGTGACCTAATGGCCACGCATGCCATTGGCACATGCCAACACGCATCGCCGGGTAGCTTTCCATACTGTGCCGCGGACCCTAATGGCCACGCATGCCATTGGCACATGCCAACATGCATCATTTGGTAGCTTTTCTTACCGTGTCGTGGACCTTAATGGCCACGCATGCCATTGGCACATGCCAACACGCATCGCTGGTAGATTTTCTTACCAGGACGTGTCCTTAATAGCCGAGCATGCCATTGGAACATGCCAACTTGCTCGCTGGTAGCTTTCATTACCTAGTCGTGGACCTAATGATCGTGCGTGCCATTGACACATGCCAAACACGCACAATTGGTAGCCTAACTTGCAAGCCGTGCAACCTAGGCCAACTTGGTCAGATGTGCCATTGGCACATGCCAAAACCCACGCTGGTAGCCTAACTTGCAAACCGTGCAACCTACCACCAAGGCATTCCGCACATGCCATTGCCACATGCCACACACGCCACTAGCAGCCTCTAGCATTGCCACTTACACTCAACGTGCAACCTACCAACAAGGCATTCCGCACATGCCACACACGCCACGCCACCAGCTCTGGCATTGCCACTTGCACTCAAGGTGCAACCCACAACAAAGGCATTCCGCACATGCCACACGCGCCCACTAGCAGCGCCACTTGCACTCAAGGTGAAACCAACACTCGAGACATCAACACAAACGGGGGATGCTTTCCAGGGTCTTGGTTTGGTGTCAAAGCATGCAATAGACACTACGCTCACATTAAGAAAGCGTGAATAGGAATAAAGCGGTCAAATAAATGAGGAAATAATGGTGAAAACGTTTTCACCCATAAACACCATAATGATTTACCACCTCCTCCCATTATTTCACCCTTTACTCCCTTCCTTCATGAGCCAGGGTACGTTTTCAATCTCGACTTGTATAAATAGGTCTTACCTATTTCCACCAGACAACAAGTCCTGTTAGGAGAAAAACACAACACTCTTTAAAAGGCAACTTTGCAAGCTCTCGAGTAAAGCTTTCATCTCTTGACATGCTTCCGAAGCTTTCACTTTCGATACAAGTCGAGACACTACTCTCCTGCACTATTCGGGGTCTCAACACCTTTCTTTGCTTCCTCCCCAAATCAACCCTTCTCTCCCTCCACTTTGTGACCGAAGCAAAGTCCGGAACCGCCTCATTTCTTGGTTTAGGCCGGACTTTGCACATTGATCTCTCTAATCTAGAAAAGTGCTCGTACAGCACATTTGTTTAGGGTTTAAACCAGTTTCTCACTCACCTACAAATTTACCAAAATCGGTGGAAACGATTTTTACCCATAAATAATTGGCGACCACAAATGTGGGTGGATTGATCATTCTGTTAAAATATCAAATCCAGTTTTCGTCCTCAAATTTCCGCGCAAGCATGGTCAGTTATCAATCGCCATCTCCACAAACATTGATCCCGCTCAAGGTCATGATAACTCGTCAATTTATGGAAGCAATATGAACAATGAAGAGGTCCCAAGTCCGGTTGACGATTAGCTCAGAGATCCATGCAAAAACATGGATCTAATGAAGGATGCGATTAACAGCATACTCGACTTCCTCATCACCCTAACATCGGATCTAAGTGGTTCATGTTCCTGTGGAGATCAAGAGCAGGGACTAACATCCCGAATGAGCATTCTCAAATCAATGGTTTTCACCGATCGTAGCCAGCGGACCGAGAGGCGACCATGTTGGAAGAAAACTTATGTGAATTGCTACACCTCTCCAAGGACAATCCCGAATAAAAACATTCTCTGCTATTAACCGAATAGCACCGAACGCATCACTAGTTCCGCACCCACGGGGACCCAAGGATCCCGGGAAGATCCACCAACAACATTGTTTTCACCGATGACTTACATGATGGTAGAAAACTGTCACAATCGGCCTTGCATGTTATGGCTCTCATCCAGGAACATAGAGTTTCAAGAGCGCTCATTGACACGGGTGCATCTTCCAATGTCACTCAAGACACTTAAAGCTTCCTGTGGTGACCTAACGAGATCGTACGACAACCCACTACGATGACAGATTTCAACGCAACCAAACTAGCACATACGGCTACATCAACTTGGAGGCTAGCAGTAGGGCCAATTCAACAAGCTGAAGTTTGAAGTGATTGAAAAAGAACCAGACTCACCACATGATACTTTGGGAAGGCCTTTGCTGACAATCTCAAAATCATTCCTTCAACATACCACCAATGCCCGAAAAACAGATCGAATGGAGAAGTTGTCCGCATCCGTGTCTTTGTCCCCTATGCACCACCCATCACTGCGAGAAGCACGTGGGCCGAAGGAGGGTTCAAAAGGCGTGACGACCAAGATTCATAGTTTTCTGCTACCAAAATGGACATCGCCGTAGATAGCGACAACCGGAGATACTCCGCAGGAGACCGCCTCCCACCGTCTCCTCGGTAAGGAAGACCCTCCGAGTCTCCCACCACCGGGCGTAACCCGTGCCCGCACTAAGAGAGAGTGCACCCTCACTGCAGGCGAAGCAAAAGGGAAAACTCACACATTACCACCGATGTTAGCAATTAGCTAGGAGACCATGACCCGTCTCTCCGCCCGAAAGAATGTTTTCACAATAACCGTGAGGAAGTTCCGCACGCCCTTAGAAGCTACAAGACGGACCGATTGAACCCGCTAGATGAACTCGAAACTGTCAATATAGGGAATGAGGAATTCCGCGACCCATTTCGATCAGGCCCGATTCCCACATTCGCAACGCTCAAAGCTAGTCGACCTACTCAAAGAATACAGGACGTGTTCGCATGGACTTACGAAGAAATGCAGCTTGGATGAAAAACGGTCACCCACCATCGCACGTGATACCCGGATCCAAACCAGTCAAGCAGCCTCCAAGACAATTGGATACGACGAGAAGAACAAATCAAGCGGAGGTCCGTAAATTATTAATACCGGTTTTGTCAAACATATTCACCATCCAACCTTGGTTGGCCAACATCGTTCCTTAAAAAGAAGAATGGTCAGATCAGATGCTGTGTCGATTTCAGAGATCTGAACAAGTGCTGCCCTAAAGACGGTTTCCGCTCCCTAACATCGACACGGGGTAGACGCACCAAAGTGGACATGGCATGTTCTCTTTCATGGATGGATATAGCGGCTACAACCAGGATAAAGATGTATGAGCACGTGTCAGTAAGACCACTCCGAACCCTCTCAAACTTATTACACCGTAATGCCTTTCAATCCGGGTAACGCGGGACGCTTCTTACTAACGCGCTATGACTACCATCTTCCACAATATGATGCACAACCAAGTCGAAGGTTACGTGGATGATGTGGTGGTTAAATCGAAGACTCGATCGGATCATCCGAAACGCTACGACAAGTGTTCGAAAGATTCGCGAATACAAAGTTGAAGATGAATCCTTTGAAATACGCCTTTGGTGTCTCTTCTGAAATTCTTAGGATTCCAAGTAACGGCCCACGTAGGATAAAAGTTGACTTAGTCAAAACGCAAGATATCCTCACGATGCCACCACCACTAACCGTAAAAGAGCTCAGTAGTTTCATGGGCAAGGTAAACTACATTCTTTCGCTACATACCGGGCTGGCACAGCTCATTACTGCGTTTACCCCTCTCGTGAAAAAGGAGCGAATTTCACATGGACTACGTCTCAACAAGAAGCGTATCAGAAGATCCAGCAAACGTTGTCCTCCCCGACCGTCATGAAGCCTCCTATGCAAGGGAGACCACTATGTCTTTACACAGCCTTTAGCGATACTGCCATTGGAGCCCTCCTCGCTCAAGAAGACGACAAAGGAATTGAATATCACATACTAATTCAGTCGAACGTTAAGAGACGCCGAACTCGAGATACCCCAAAGCGGGAAAGGCGTGTTTAGCATTAATTTTTATTCCATCCAAGTTCGTGCACTACCTCATCTCCAACAAAGGTGGTGTTAATATCCAAATCAGACCTCGCAAAGTTTCTCCTCTCAAACCTGCCTGATAGGGAGGCCAAGCTAAATGGCTCCCTGCAGCTGTCAGAGTTCGACATAACGCCTGCGCTTCTCCCGAGGGCCATAAAAGGACAGTGCTGTTGCAGACCAAGTAACATTCGGGGAGAAAACACGGAGTTACGAGAAGATCTCCTGGGAGACCTTCCAGATATCTTCTTAGTCAAAGAAGAGGCATGGCTGCTGTTCTTCGACGGCTCTTCCACCCCCAGCACTAATACCGGAGGAGCGGGTGTGGTACTAGTATCTCCTACTGGAGAAGTCTTCTCGCACTCTTTCAAGCTAGACTTTCCATGCACCAATAACTCAAATTAATACGAAGACTTCCTCATAGGACTATCACTAGCTAAACAAGCCGGGGCTACGCGTTTGGAGATAAGAGGAGATTCCAAATTACTCATCAACCAGGTAAACGGGATTTACGCATTGAAAGAACTGACGCTGGCACCATACAGGGCTGAAGCACAAAAACCACTAAAATTATTTCGTCGATGCAACCATCACACACGTCGTCGTGAAGAAAAGAATAAGCATGTACTGCCTAGCTACACTAGTATCAAAGCTACAGTTCAAGGATCCGAGGAAACTTGAAAGTAAAATGGCGAACCATATCTTCAACATGGCTTTCACAACCTCAAAAGCCGAAGACAATGACTCGGAGAACTCCTATCATTCAAGAACTCAACAACTCACTTTTCCAGGAAGGTCTGACCCCTCAAGACTTTTGGAATTTCTTTATGCTTCAAGATGTTTCAGATCATCGAAACCTGCATGACAGCTCTCTGTCAATGTCTCTTTAAAAGAGGAAGCACAATAACAACTTGAACATGTCTATGCGGAAGTCTCAGAATAACATCAAGTAAGTAACCCTCACCGTCGTTTGCAAACGACTTGGATACTATTGGTCGGAGATGGAAGCCCAATCTCGATTACTCTAAGGCGTGTCCCAATTGTCAGGCACCCCCCATGTCGATGTAGAAGTCCTCAACATGTGATCACACCGGGATCAAGGGACCCGTACATCGGCTTCCTTCGCGACGGCATTTTTCCTACTGACAAAGAGGATGCGTCCAACCTAAAACAAAAGTCCAAAAGATTTGTGTTCCATAATGGGGTTTTGTATCGCAAGAGTTTCGGAGGAAGTCTACTGCGGTGTTTGGGCGATACAGAAATCCCAGTTATATTAAGAGAAATACACGAAGGCAAACACCAAGGGAAACAGAACTATTTCTGCGGATACACAGAGTACGCCACGGCCGACCATGGAAGACAACGCTGCTACTTTCGTTGTAAATGCCGAGAATGCAATCTCCACGGAAACCTCATCCACGCGCCTCCAACACCCTCACTCGATAAGTAGCCTGTGGCCTTTTTATACTGGGGACTCGGCATCATTGGGAAGATCAACCCTCCATCCTCAAAACAAAGATGAATACATAATAACCGTGGGAGTACTTTACCGTGGGGTTGAAGTCAGTCCCGGCACGAAAGAACCATTTGGAGCTAATTATCGCGGCGTTCTTCAAGGAACACATCACCGCCGTTTTGGCGACCTAAACACACGTCATCACCGACAACGTACACGCCTTTTGCTAACAAGCAACAGAACTACTTGATAGGTACGACATTAAACAAGTCTTCTCTACCATATACTATCCCCAGGGAAATGGGCAAGCCGAAAGTACCAACAAGACTCTGATCTGAAATCTCAGCCGAACACTACACGACAATCCCAGGACCTGGCACGAGCAATTGCCAATGGCTCTCTGGGTGTACAGAGCATCTCCTAGAAGCTCCACCGGCATGTCTCCCTACTCCCTCGTCTACGGTACATACGCGATCCTCCTAGCGGAAATCAAGATCCCGTCTGCCAGAATCGCCGCAACAAGTGGACCTCAGTGGAATGAAGCCGAAACACTCAATGTCAGAATCGCGGAACTAGATACTATAGACTCCAGAAGATCCTCAAGCGGAGGAACGTGCATAAGCATACGAAATAGGATTTCCGTATGCATTACCATGACCATGTAAAATCCAGGGTTTTTAAGGAAGGAGATTCCCAGTGCTAAAAACCGCCAAACACATCCAAAGAAATGCATCAGCACCAGAAGTTTTCTCCCAAATGGGAAGGGTCGTACATAATCACTAAAGCGTATGATAGTGGTTACTACAAGATTATCAAAGAAGATGGGGGAAAGCTAGAGGCAGTAATCAACGGAAAGTGTCTTAAGGCATACTACACCTAATCACTTCCTGCAACATGCTACATCAAAAATATGAACGTCCGCACACCCTCTCCGCTTTTAACTTTTCTTTCTTACCAATTATCAAATTTCAATACAATCCAACAGATTAATGGAATTTCTTTATTTCTTCAAAAAAAAAAAAGGAGCCTTCAAACCTCGTGATACAAGTCAGAAAAGCCCATCTAGTAAATTATAATCCCTACAAAACATCATCTTCAATCGACCATGATATCTTTTAGTCCTACTCTTCAAGTCTCGAGTTAACTCTTCAATCCTATGAGACTCCAAGGCCAAAGCTTTCTCCTCTTCCATCATGGATTTTGTGGCAGGAATCACACCAGCAAAAATACCAGCTCTGTCGACTTTCACAATATTGAGACGATGCCGCAACCAGCTGATATTAAACTCAGGATTCACAGTGGACACCATGTTCTCCCACCTTGAATGGTGACTCCAAGAACACGGATGGACATATTCTCCATCTCAGCAATCATTGGCAAAGATAGTTCACTAAACCAAGGCGACGAACAACACTTCACTACGCTCCCTGGTAGCGATATGACCGTATGTCTTCCATATCCTCGTATAAAGGACCACGAATTCTTTCCGTACTCAGGAAACACTTTGACATTCCCGGTAATTGGAGGAGAGACATCATAACGAGTCCCAAACGACAAACTAGCATAGGGGTATTCATGACAAGAGAGCCTAAATCAGCGTTCTCCAAGTCTGCAGCAGTCAACAAGGTTGGATTTGAAAGGAGGGGAACGACTAGGTCATCCTCGTCAATAACAGTAACGCATGCTCCAACGGGATATCTATGCACAAAAGAGAGATTTTCTATTCATCAAACAAGCGGTAAAGCGTACGTCAATCCACCAAAGAAGAAGAAGACATACCGGTATGATTTTCTTAACTGAATAACCCTTGTTGGGATGCTCCCCAAGAGTCGGACCTCGCGCCTTCACCTGGAGAATCGGGTTGGTTAAGATGATTCGTCTCTCGTGCGACATGACAAAGAGAAACTCAACAAGAAGAACCCTTTCTCAAGCGAGGAGATGATGCAATTGCGCTGTGTGAATACAGGAACCTTAAAAAAAAAAAAAAAAAAAAAACAATGAAGGACATAACGCTTCCAGTTAGCACTCTGGTGATGCCTGGGATGGAAGCCGCGTGTGAAGGAAGGCAAAATAATGAAACTTTGCTATCTATCGAAACGCCTGCTCCCTCCTTGTTTACCAGCCCCACCAATTGCGTTTAACTTCCGAATAACCGCCGAGTCACGCCACGGTAGCATGTCAGCCTTTCCCACCTTGCACGGCCCCGCTAGCTAGCACGATCGCCTTCCCCCACCTTGCGTGGGTCCCACCCGCCCAAGCACGCCGTTCCCAACTCACGTCAACTTCCCAACGACCGCCCAAGTCACGCCAGGCTAGCACGCTCGCTTTCCCCACCTTGCGCCGATCCCCGCGCCTAGCACGATCAACTTCCCCACCTTGTGCCGGTCCCGCCAGCTAGCACGCTCAGTTTCCCAACTCGCGTCAACTTCTCAATGCCACCCAGCTTCCTGTCTCTCAATGATGCTGACTTCCCAATTGTGCCAGCCTCCCGATTTGTGCAAAACTGCCAGAGGCAAGGATTCCAAATCCTATCTATAAAAAGGTCAGGACAAGCCTCCTTAATTCTCTTTTTATTTGTCACTGGGAGAAGTCTGTCACCATCTTATGCTTACCTCGCAACAAAGCCCCCTGTTCCGAGCTGCGGGGGGACTTAATGTCGATGGTTTTTAGACAAAGGGTAAAATCGTAAAACCCCGAATAACCTAATGTCACCGGTGACACATTTATTAGAACATTTAATACATGTAGTTAGTAATTAATAGGGGTATTTTTTCAAATTAAGTTACAACGAGCAAAACCCTAATTCACCTCCATGCCAATGGCAATCATGCCAGCCACACCTAGCCCAAGCCAGCTCGCCTTGCCAAACGCACTCTGCCTTGGCCCTAGCTATATACTAGTCACACCAAACGCGCCAAAGCATGCCAACCATGCTAGCCGCACCTCCGTGCCACAATGGCAAATCATGCTAGCCACACCTAGCCAAGCTAGCCACACCTCTGCGTGCCAATGGAAAATCATGCCAACCCACACCAACGCGCCAAAGCATGCCAACCATGCTAGCCGCACCCCGTGCCAATGGCAAATCATGCCAGCCCCACCTAGCCAAGCTAGCCGCACCGTGCTGCCAACAGCAAATTATGCCACCCACACCAAACGCCAAAGCATGCCAACCATGCTAGCCGCACCTCCGTGCCAATGGAAAATCACGCGGGCCCACACTTAGCCCAAGCTAGCCGCGCCATGCCAAACGCACTCGCCTTGGCCCTAGCTATGCTAGTCACACCAATGCGCCAAAGCATGCCAACCATGCTAGCCGCACCTCCGTGCCAATGGAAAATCATGCCACCCACACCTAGCTCCAAGCTAGCCGCGCCACGCCAAACGCATCTGCCTTGGCCCTAGCTTCTGCTAGTCACACAAAATGTGCCAAAGCATACCAACCATGCTAGCCGCATCTCCGTGCCAATGGAAAATCATGCCAGCCACACCTAGCCCAAGCTAGCCGCCATGCCAAACGCACTCGCCTTGGCTCTAGCTATGCTAGTCACACCAAACGCGCAAAAGCATGCCTACCATGCTAGCCGCACCTTTGTGCCAATGGCAAATCATGCCAGCCACACATAGCCCAAGCTAGCCGCGCCATGCCAAACGCACTCTGCCTTGGCCCTAGCTACGCTAGTCACACCACGCCAAGCTAAGCACCCTTACCTTGGCCCTAGCCACGCCATGCCAAAACGGCGCTCGCCTAGGCTTGCATACCGTGGAACCTATGACAAATTAGCCACGCATGCCGTTGGCACATGCCAACACGCATCGTCGGTAGCTTTCTTACCAGGCCGTGACCCAAATTGGCCGGGCATGCCATTGGCACATGCTAACACGCATCGCTAGTAGCTTTTCTTACCAGGCCGTGACCCAAATTGGCCACGCATGCAATTGGCACATGCCAACACGCATCGCTGGTAGCTTTTCTTACCAGGCTGTGACCCTAATGGCCATGCATGCCATTGGCACATGCCAACACGCATCGTCGGTAGCTTTCTTACCACGCCGTGACCCTAATGGCCACGCATGCCATTGGCACATGCCAACATGCATCGCCGGTAGTTTTTGTTTACCAGGACGTGACCCTAATGGCCACGCATGCCATTGGCACATGCCAACATGCATCGCCGGTAGCTTTTTACCAGCCCGTGACCTAATGGTCACGCATGCCATTGGCACATGCTAACACGCATCGTTGTAGCTTTTTTTACCAGCGTCGTGGCCTCTAATGGCGAGCATGCCATCGGCATGCCAACATGCTCGCCGGGTAGCTTTCATTACCTAGCCGTCGTGCCCTATCGGTCGTGCGTGCCACACATGCCAAACACGTACGCCAGTAGCCTAACTTGCAAGCCGTGCAACCTAGGACAACTTGGGTCAATATTGCCATTGGCACATGCCAAAACCCACGCTCGTAGCCTAACTTGCAAACCGTGCAACCTACCGCAAGGCATTCCGCACATGCCACACACGCCACTAGCAGCTCTGGCATTGCCACTTACACTCAACGTGCAATGTACGACCAAGGCATTCCGCACATGCCATTGGCACATGCCACACACGCCACTAGCAGCTCTGGCATTACCACTTGCACTCAAGGTGCAACCCGCAACAAAGGCATTCCGCACATGCCACACGCGCCACTAGCCCAGCGCCACTTGCACTCAAGGTGCAACCAACACTCGAGACATCAACACAAACTGGGGGATGCTTTCCAGGGTCTTGGTTTGGCGATCATAGCATGAAGCGTACACTACGCTCACATTAAGAAAGCGTGAATAGGAATAAAGCAATCAAATAAATGAGGAAATAATGGTGAAAACGTTTTCACCCATAAACACCATGCGAGTTACCACCTCCCATTATTTCACCCTTTACTCTCTTCCTTCAATATGAGGCCGTGGTACGTTTCAATCTCGACTTGTATAAATAGGTCTTACCTATTTCCACCAGACAACAAGTATCAGTCAGAGAAAACACAACACTCTCAAAAGGAAACTTTGCAAGCTCTCCAAAAAAGCTTTCATCTCTTGCAAGCTCAAGCTTTCACTTTCGATACAAGTCGAGACACTACTCTCCTCAAGCGGTTGTTTCACTCAACATATACTTAGGTCCCTGAATGAATGATGAGGCAAATCTTGGTTCAATTGGTTGGTCTATAATGAGAATGTATGTATTAAAAATGACAATGAACAGATTGATTCTTGAATCTGAATGAATCTCTTTCCTATGACAGTTGTTTCTAATTTGAGTTTCTGTTTCATTTTTGTTATTTTTTTGGATTTACAAAATCGATGGCAAAGGCGATGCCTAAAAGAGTGGTTAAGGCTACTATGATGTCAGAGGACGACTTCTTTTGGCTGATCATGAACAACTTTTTTTGAGCCAAGGTATAATGTAGAACAACACTTTTATATTTAGAAACTGCTGAAAAACACAACCCATGTCATTTGATTATAACCATATAGGGAACCATGTATTTTTTTAGTCTTAAGCAGTTCTTTCAATGTAAGAATGACAATTGTATATACTTGCGTATGTGAATGAATTAGTAGATAAACCTTGGTTCAATTGGTTGTTGTATGGATTTGTGAAATGAATGAATTCCTTGTGCTGCTAGAATGAGAATGTATGTATTGTGGAATGAGATTGAGTTATGGGTATCGGATTCAGTATTGCAGGTTCATAAATTGATTGCAATGTAGCTTCAGGGTCCAATTATGGGAGCTTATTTATAACAGAAAAACACGTTATTTGTTTTTTGAAAACTATTTTTTTTACCAACGTCGAATCAACGTTATAAAATCTGTTAGTAATTAGCACACCTGGAAAATTCATTACTGTTACAATCAATCGTCAACGTCTAAAGCCGTTAGTCTATATGTTACAAGCGATAGACATGTGGCAGACACTAAACGTTACAGTCAGCTATTACGAATCGAATCCTTACAGCAAGCTGTTATATCCAAAACGTTACAATGAAACATCAACGTTTGAAGTCGTTACTTTAAACGTTAAAAAACAATTGACACGTGTCGTACGGCAGCCGTTAGACTGAGCTATCACAATTTTAAATCGTTACAATAACTGTTAAATCCAATCCGTTATAATCAACTAAGCAACGATTACAATCGTTGTTGTAGTTGTTACAGGAACGGACAGGTGGCATTGAGCCAACTGTTACACACAAAATCGCCCAGATTACAATGATTTTTCCACTTAGGCTATTCTGAGTCTAACTTAATTACAATCAGTTACAACAAAATAACATCAAATAAGTCGGACTATCTTTGGTTATTTAACAAAATAACATCAAGATAAGTCTTGATAAAATTGACTAGATAACCTTTGGTGTATTTATTCCAACTTTTTCAATACAAAACCGGTTATTTAATAAAATTTTATTAGATAAGAAATGAACCGTTGATAAATTATTATAACACTAATACTAACAGCATTTTTCCAACATTTTTTGACTAGTTACAATATATATATACTAACTTTTTTTCAACGTTACAAAACACGATTTCGTGAATGAGTGTGGGTTTAATGATCTTTCTACATATAACGGTGACGAGTTGTTTGATTGGTTTTTGTTTGATTTTGTAAACTTTATATTTAAATACAATTACAAAATTTTCTATTAGTAGTTGTTTACGAGTGTTTTATGTGTTGATAAGAAATAGTAATCTTTATCGATTAAATTGAATATGTGGTGTAAAATGAGTTTATACCAACAACAGAAAAAGGCCAAAAATATTAACAATTGGCTCAGGAGCCAGCTGAGCTGGGTGAGCAACTCCACGCTCATGCTCTAAGCTGGCACCCCCTCCTTTTTTGCAAAGGATATGGTCTTATAAGCATATATATTACGATCAGAATGATTGTTTGGTCAAGTGTCAACTATCTTTCTATTGCAAACTGCTCCAGAGCCTAGTTAGTAATTCCGGTCCCGCACTTATACGTTTTCGCGAATTACTCTAACACCGAACGTAGTACGCGTCTAAGTTGGAGTTCCCGCATAATTCGCGGATTATTCGTATACGCGAATCATTCGCTGCTACGATACGGGCAGCAACATTTGAGTTATGGATTTAAATTCAAAAATTAAGGAGTTCCCGCATAATTCGTATACGCGAATCATTCGCTGCTACGATACGGGCAGCAACATTTGAGTTATGGATTTAAATTCAAAAATTAAGGGCATGATGAGTATTGAACTAGTGACCCCAAGCTTAAGTACTGAATACTGTATCCACTGGGCTAAGCCTTAATTGATGATCTATATTAAGATATCATGTATATATACCATTTTTTATCATATTTCCTATGTATTATTGTATCTAAAAGCTACACGTACGTATGCCGTTCCGTATCACTCCCGTATCACGAATCATTGACCGGATTTTTGACCGAATTTGATTCCTACGAAATCGTATAATACTCGTACGTTTCCCGTTACGTACGTATGCCGAATACCGAATTGCTAACTAGGCTCCGGAGTCCAGATCCACTATCTTCTTGTGCCCTTATGTCCCTTTAATCAAATGCCGACACGTGGCGTCATTTTCTGTCCTTATTTTTACCCAGTGATCCAGTTAATTTGAAAAAGAAAATTCGAAATACTTAAACACTTTCCTTTTATGGCATGAAGCCATTTCCAAACCTATACATTTATCAATTTCCACTTTTTTCCGTGGATTGGAGTAAGTACTATATTCATGTATTGTATTTCCTTAGAATATTCTTGTGTAAATCTTCCGACTAATCGCTAATATAACTTAGCCATTTCACAATTAAAACAACCTTAAAGTATATATAACTTGTGATTTATATGGTTTGACAATGGATGTTAATCATGTAGAAGATGTTCCAAAGTTAACTGAGTTGAATAAAAATTAGATATGAAGCTTTTCGCTGATTGATGTGACTTAATAATGTTGTAGTAATAGGTAGGGGTTGTCGTTCACTCGGACTTGATGAAATTGATCTTAGGATTTAATAAACTAAAATAAAAGAAAAATATATACAAATATTGTCACAAGATGGAGAGAGTTCTTGGGATTCGGGATTCCCCAATTCATAACAAAGGTTCAAATATTAATTCTTTTAACAATTATAGCTCAAAAAATGAAAAAATGGACTCTTATTTTTGCCAAGGTTGATTCTCAAAATATTAGTTATAAATCGTAAGCATGGGACATCAAACATCTAAGCAAGCATGACCCATCTAATAAAATAATAACTAATTTAATAAAATCATAATTCAATTTTAATTAGTGCAAAAGTCATAAAAAGAATTAATTAAAATTACCCATGTATAAAATTCACTTCCTCCGTCGTCCAGGTGATGGGTTCTAGCTCGCATATTGGAAACACACTCAAAATTCATTCTTATTGCTCAAAGGATGATCACAATAATGAAATGGGAGAAAAACAATTAAAACTGGGTTTGTAACAATTATATTAAACTAATGATTCTCCCCAAACTCTCCATCCCTTCTATGCAACACCAGTACCATATATATACTCGCAGGAACAAGAATAATGTCTCATAATTACCCAAAATCTCCCATAACTCGACATCAAAGAAAATTATTCTCGGGAATATTTTCTTTCCATTCTTTTCTTCTTCATGCGTTTGTTGCAGTCAACCTCCATCCAAACACTCTTCCACATCCCAAAGATGCGCCCAAACACGCTCGAGGCCACAAGAACTCTTCCCAAAATAACTCGGAAATTAAAGAAAATCAGAGAATATATTTCATCCCTTGTTTGATGATTTCTTCCATTATTTACGTGCATGAATCAAGTACCTTTCTGTTTTAGTGTAACATCATCATTCCAAGTCAAATCCAGAGAGAAACTCGGCAAATATTACGATCTAATGCACGCTTTGAAAATCTCCATGACTTCCAAGTCCATTTCCGCCTTTTTTTCATTTTCAAACGAAGAAGGTGGTTGCCCCTTAACCGAACCGGGGTGTGAATAGCGGGTTCCCAACTGAGGTTCCCCTTATCCAAAGTGGGAGTCCGAATAACAAATGTCCTCACGGGGTGCTTTTACCAACTTTTCGAGCCGAATTCTCTAAAAATGTTTATTTCAAAAATACCTACAAACACACAAAACACCATAATAAGGACAAAAAGGGGTACTAACAATACGAAACATTGGGGACAAATTAGACACATAAATGCGTCATCAAATACCCCCCAAACTTATTATTTGCTAGTCCTCGAGAAAATTTATTCTAGAAAATAAAAATCATTTGAACCCCTAGGTGGCCCTAGTGGCGGAGTGTTGTCTCAGGAGGGTTTGCAGAGAGGTGTACCCACAAAACCTTTACTCCAGGACCCTAGCTATCTACGGAACCTTGGAAGGCACTAAAGAATCTCCTTGGTTGGCATACTTATTGACTACGGGAGGAAGTACCACGATGCTAAATTCCAATTCTTTGTACACGAGTTTGCACTCAAGCATACTAAAATTCATATATAAGTCACGAGCTCTACTCGGATAGTCGCACTATGGACATCAATACACTGGAGTCAAAACTAATCACATGGATAGATCAAGAAGATGGATATAGAGAAAAACATAGATGGTTTTGATGTTTACTAAGTGAACGGTGTTTCCCATATGCGTTTGAAGGCCTCCGCCAAAATGAACCTATCTAATGGATTTGAGATACTAGTCGACTAATATCAACACCTTTGGCATATACAAGGGAACCGGTGGTCGATAATCCTAACTCTAGGTCGACTTTGACTGGCATATACAAGGGTTCCGATTTGTCGACTTTATTGAATTTATTCTGGTTGGTCTAATGGTCTGGTCTCAATTTTTTTTTTTTTCCACTTTTTTTTTTTCCACTTTTTTTTCCACTTTTTTTTTTGGTATCTCAATCACTCTAATTCATCCTAGCATTGGTAACAACTTGATTCGTGGGCCCACCTAATCTTAGAGAAACATAGTTTACAAAGAACAAAACAAAATAAAAACAGAAGTGAAAAGGACTCAACGAGATATGGTGAAACTATCATGTTATTCCTAACACCTGAGCTCTGTGCTTTTATGAATAGACTCTTTAGATGTTGCCATTTAATCAGATTGGTTCCTCAACTCCTACAACCAAAATGCTTCCATCCACTTAGATTGGTTAGTGCCGACCTTAATAAACATCAATTTCTAGGCTCTGGAGTTTATTTATTGCAACTGACAAAAAGTTTCTCCAGTTCCCATACCCCCAAACTTAAATCTAACATTGTCCTCAATGTTCTAAAGATGAAATTAAAAGCATGAACAATGAGAAACTGTCACCACTTGAAGAGTCGGGAAAGATATTACCGTTTTGCAAGAGCATGGGTTACCTCCCAAGAAGTGCTAAGTTTAAAGTCTTGACCAGACATTGGAAAGGATTAGTCACCTCGAAGAATCATATAGCAAAGTCGGAATAAGCTGCGGGTCATCACGGATCAAAAAGTGCTAACCACAAGAAGAGAAGCGCCATAGACCAGGAAGATATCCAACACACCCTTATATATTGTTTTTTTAAGACAACTACATCTAGTTGTGGTTCGGGTTCGAGCTCTATAAAAGGGTCTAGATAACATATTTTCATGGGTTGCGTTTCCTTATGAGTTAGATCCGAATGTTCAGGTTCTAGAGTCTGGAAAAACTCAAATAAAAACTTAGAAGCACATAATAATAAACTGAATAGCTTTGGGGATCCTCTAAGTCAATCGGACTTGACTCACACAGATTGACCACAGTAGTGGTCATTCTTAATCAAATGTGTCGACCCTAATCTCCTAAAGTAATTAGGTTTAGCCTCAAAACTTAATAATTGACACATCTGAAACTTATATGTTCCTACAATTGGTTGAAAAATATTTGGTGGGAAAACAAAATCAATCGTGGTATCATAGCACAGGTTAACCACATCAACCGGGAGGATGGGTTTCTAACAACTGAACTTCTTTATGGACACAACTAGGCTCGGGAAAAAGTGTATGAAGATAATCTTTTAAAATGGTTGAGGCACATATGTCAAGTCCCAAGTGTAGTTGCAGGAAATCCTACACTACACCCCTCACTATATCTTGATAATAATTTCTAGATCTAAACTTATTTGATATGAAAATGAAGATAAAAGTGCTAAAATTATAAAATGGACACAAAGATTTTTACATGGTTCGATCAATGTGATCTACATCCATGGTTCTTCACTATGATTTTTGAGGTTACATAAGAATTAGATTTACAATCTCCATTAATGGATATTTTGTAGAGCTCTAGATCTAATTATTTGGGGAAGAAGATGATAAATAAAATAAAGTCTCTCTCTAAAAATATCTCTCTCTTCCTAAAATTCTCCTCTCCAAAATTATTCTTCCGCTTTCTCTCTCCTGCTCTCCTCTTTATATAGGTGTTTACATAGTGGATGACAGCTCACATACAGGTCATATTGTCGCGCCCATTCTCGCAAGTCTTGCTACATTCTCGCGAGTTATGGAAAATAATGAATCTCGCAAGCTCTTCTCGCTTAAGATCCTCGCACTTTCTTCATGTTTACGTTATCTTCATTTGTTATGTCATTTTAAATCACTTTGCGACGGCTTCGCGACGTTGTTAATGAAGATTCCGCAAGTGTGTTGTTGTTGCGATATTTGGATCCCACACCAAGTTAGGGACCTTTCTAAGAGTTAAGGCACATGGAGAATGATAATCACCCCCAAACTTAGAGTTTTCAGTGTCTCTAAAAAGACTAGTCACAACTTCCCTAATTTCAAGGTTATCCGATTCCTGAAAATGGTCAATTGATTCCCCGGCAGCGGCGCCAAAAATTGATGTGACTCAATAATGTTGTAGTAATAGGTAGGGGTTGTCGTTCACTCGGACTTGATGAAATTGATCTTAGGATTTAATAAACTAAAATAAAATAAAAATATATACAAATATTGTCACAAGATGGAGAGATTCTTGGGATTCGGGATTCCATAGAATTCATAACAAAAGGTTCAAATATTAATTCTTTTAACAATTATAGCTCAACAAATAAAAACATGGAATCTTATTTTTGCCAAGGTTGATTCTCAAAATATTAGTTATAAATCATAAGCATGGGACATCAAACATCTAAGCAAGCATGACCCATCTAATAAAATAATAACTAATTTAATCAAATCATAATTCAATTTTAATTAGTGCAAAAGTCATAAAAAGAATTAATTAAAATTACCCATGTATAAAATTCAGCTTCCTCCGTCGTCCCAGTGATGGGTTCTAGCTCCGCATATTGGAAACACACTCAAAATTCATTCTTATTGCTCAAAGGATGATCACAATAATGAAATGGGAGAAAAACAATTAAAACTGGGTTTGTAACAATTATATTAAACTAATGATTCTCCCCAAACTCTCCATCTCCCTTCTATGCAACACCAGCACCATATATATACTCGCAGGAACAAGAATAATGTCTCATAATTACCCAAAATCTCCCATAACTCGACATAAAAGAAAATTATTCTCGGGAATATTTTCTTTCCATTCTTTTCTTCTTCATGCGTTTGTTGCAGTCAACCTCCATCCAAACACTCTTCCACACATCCCAGCATGCGCCAAACACGCTCAGGCCACAAGAACTCTTCCCAAAATAACTCGGAAATTAAAACAGAAAATCCGAGAATATATTTCATCCCTTGTTTGATGATTTCTTCCATTATTTACGTGCATGAATCAAATACCTTTCTGTTTTTAGTGTAACAGCATCATTCCAAGTCAAATCGAGAGAAACTCGGCAAATATTACGTCTAATTGCCAGACCGAAAATCTCGCGGCTTCCAAGTCCATTTCCCGCCTTTTTTCATTTTCAAACGAAGAAGGTGGTTGCCCCTTAACCAAACCGGGGGTGCGAATAGCAGTGCCCAAGCGAGGTGCCCCTTATCCAAAGTGGGAGTCCGAATAACAAATTTCCTCACGGGGTGCTTTTACCAACTTTTCGAGCCGAATTCTCTAAAAATGTTTATTTCCAAAAAATACCTACAAACACACAAAACACCATAATAAGGACAAAAAGGGGTACTAACAATACGAAACATTTGGGACAAATTAGACACATAAATGCGTCTATCACTGATTCATAATTAAGAGGAAAATGAACAACGGTATAAAGAAAAAAATAAGATTATACTTCCCTCGTCCCAAATTAGATGAGGTAGTTGTACTTTGCATAATTCTTAAGGGAAGGAGAAAAGTGGAGTATGCTGAAGTATTATTTAGAATTATACTCTTATGGATAATAACTAGTAAAACTTAGAAATGATTTATCTCTTAAACTATATCACGGTTTTTCGTAAACTTTAGACCGTTAAAAAGCATTTTAAAACACCTAAGTAACGAATATAACAGGGAGGTAGTCGATTGAGACTCATATAGACTTTTATAGATTTTTTATTTGAGTAACTCTCGGAGATTCTCTAACAAGGGGTTAGTCAATTAGGATTTTTAGAGATATCGAGAGAATTTTTTTGTAAGAGATTTGGGGAGACTCTCTATAAGTCTATTGATTTTGGGTGACTCTCTGAGTAATTTTTAGGAAATCTCAGTGAGTCATTGAGACAAATATATAGGAATTTTATATTACATACTTCAAATTAGAAGGAAAAATAATTCAAAAATCATTGTATAAAACTAATATATAATAAATAATTCATAGATTATTTATTAATATAAAAAGATGGAAGAATATAATCAATGAAAAATTGTAAATTTAGGAATCGTGGCTATTTTGTCAACCGAAAATTAAACCAAATTGAACACGAACATAATGCATGGGTTGAGATCTCGCATAATGTGGAGTTTTTGGAAAATAATATTATGTTTTATTATGAACCCACAATTGGGGGATATGGAAACTAATTGGGGGATATGAATTACTTCCCCCAACCAAAGGTGGCTGTTAAGGGGTGTTTTTTGGGGGCGAAAATACTAAAACACCCTTAGATTAATTAAAAACATTATGAAAAAAACCGTTATACCCTTTCAACTAAAACATTAACATCAAATAACCCAAATCATATATCCCCAAATTCAAAT
>JAJJWW010000572.1:0-62903 GCA_023531295.1 Papaver armeniacum
TTAGCAAATGAGTATGTGTGCGAGGGAAAGGTTATAGGATGAGATGCGGTTTATACATGCAAAGTGGATGTTTACACGGGAGTGTGGCGAGAAGTTCACTGGAGTCTCTAAGCAAGGTCCGATGCGAAATTGATAGTGGTTAGATGAAGTCGAGACTTACAAGGAATTTGAGGGTCTTGTTGTGTTGGTCGGATGCAATTCAATGACTCGAGCAAATGGTAATCAAGATAGTGGTATAAGCTACGGAGTCGGTGCTAATAATTGTTGCCTAGGAACCGAGGTGTTGCTATGGAGTTGTGCGGTGAGTTGTAGGTGATGGGATTGGAAGGTTTGAGTATGCGGCAGGTGATGCGAGAATGAATGACTTGAAATGGCTTGATTAAATGTGCGTGGGAAGAGCCGGAATGTTTGGAATTGCTTGGATGAAGCACCATCCTGGTGCATGGTGACATGACATGTGTTATGGCTCGAGCCAAGATGACTCGGCTCGGTCAAAGCTACTCACACTCGATTCAAAGTCCTGACTCTGAGTTGAGTCATCTGACAGCTGACTCTTCCTGACCCGAGTTGACTCACCGATTCTCCTTGACCGAGTTGACCCGTTGACCCGAACGTTTTGACCCGGTTGACCGGTGACCGGGTGGACTTTGCCGGTCACCTGAGCTACTTTCCGGCGACTATTCCGGCGGGATTCCGGCCATAATCCCAGTTTTCCGGCGACGATTTTTGGACATAATTTTCTACATGGGTTTTCTCACACATGGGCTTGGAGGACTTCTATCAGTGGACTTTTGAAGATTAGACCTAGTTTTGGAAGGGAGGAAAAGCTATAAAAAGAGGAATTCTATATCTTTTAATTATCTTTTCATATCTTTTATCTCTTATTATCTATTCTTTTTGCCTCTACTTTGTTTTTCTAGGGTTTAGAAACCATGAAGTCTTTTCTCTTTCTTCTTGTTATGAACTCCATGAATATGAGCTAGATTTTATTATTGGTTATGGAATAAGTTTGATTTCCAAATATGGGTTTTAATTCAATAAATTAGTTTTCTCTCATATTATCGTTTATGATTCACCATGAATATTATTACATGATTTGGATGCTTGTTAGTCGAGTCGCGAATCGATTGAGTTTGCTTTCATCTTTATTGCTAGATTAGGGTTATTATACGCAAAAGTGATAATTCCGGATTGCAAGTAGCATAAATATGATTATAGTTTGTAGTGATATATTCTTATGATCATATGTGAACCATAACCTTTGTTAAATCGGATTAGTGCGCTTTCCACGTTCGATTGCTTTGATTGGCCTGATTTCATAGAACCTAATGCATCTAGGGAATTAAACTTGATTAGTGCTTTTACACGTTAGGTTGTTCCTTTAGGTAGAATTCATATTCGCATCTTTTAATGTGTTTGTTGATGACATGAGGAGATTTGCGGGATATTCTTGCGATCAAGGTATTCTAGGGTCTTTGATAAAAGTTGAGATTAAAATATCAATTCTAGTTATTGTGGTGAAACCATGTTTGTGAATGAAAACGAAATCCATGACCAATATCTTCTTATCCTTGATTTGCGTGTTTACTTTTATTTGTTTTGCTTTTATTTATTTCCGTTTAAATCAGAAAATCCTCGGTATTTTATATAGGAAACCATAACAATTTGACAACCTAGACCTCTCTGTGGGATCGATCCTTTCTTGCCCTTGCTATATTTATATTTTGAGTAGTAAGAAAGTGTAATTATTTTTGACGCTTACGACCGCGATCATTAGCCTCAGTGTTCTTTTAATATTGATATCATCTTTTTCAGTGTTTGCTATAATTTTTAGTGAGTTTTCTATTTTAGTTTTGAATTTAAGTCTAAAAAAATCCTTCACAAGTATGAGTTGAACGAACATCTTTCTTACCACTTTACAAACAACTTCAAAATCACATCAGGAAGTTACTAAATATAGTGCCAAAAAAGCTTACCGTGATCGCCATTGTCTCTGCATCACCCTCCTCTTTTGCCCCCTTATAGAATTCCCACCATTTTTTGGTTCAAAATAATTATGTAAGGAAAGATACATATCATTGCATAATTTAAATTTGAAAGAGTTCAATAATGCTTACCATGACCATTGTCTATGCTTCGCCCAAATATACAGCAGAAAGAGAATAATATAAACCCGTTATACATTAGGAATCATGAGTCTATCTTAACCATATTTTAGTAACACTATTTAACTCTATATCATTATTTTCCTTGAATTTACAGCTTTCTTCTAGCAACTTTCAAATCCTATCACTTTCTTAGCACTCCCCCACTTCTTTATATGCAGGTACTTCGACATCAGAGGAAACTATAATCTCTCTATCCTTGCGTCAAACACTTTTTCATTTCCCTTTCGTACAATACGGTGGTAATAGCTTAATAAGAAAAGTTAAAGTGAATGAAACCAACCTATCCTAACAGAAAACTCTCTCGTATCCTAAATGGTTTTCAAGAAGGCAAACATACAAAAAAAATGTATGAGATCAAGCTGTGTCATTTTATCATTCCAATGATCATGTTATTATAGAAAACAAAGTGTATAAAAGGAGAGGGAAGAAAAACATGAGCATACTTCTATTGACACAGTGTGGTTCTAAATGAACTTTGTTAATACATATACATTGTTAATACAGTGTGGTTCTAAATGAACTAATTCTCTTCATTTGTTTGTTGTTAATTTTGAAAAACACATCACTACTAATTATTTGTTGAGAAATATTTAAGATTTGCAATGACTTTGGTGCCTGATATGTGCATCCAACCTGGGCATGGTGGTGTTCAACTGTTCATGGCGTGATCATGTATGTTGGGAGAAGTAATTACCTTCAGAGTATCTATGGTGACTCTATCATGCATGCTCTCTCTGAAAAAATTGCAAATGCATATACATATTAGTTCACCAAATTTAATATGACTAAGAGATTACAACTTTCTTTTGCATATAGATAAGAAAAATTATGACTAAAAAAATATCATATGGGAGATGGATTACCATTGAAGGTTCATGAAATTCTAGTGGGAATGAACTTGACATGTCTCAATGGAAATATCAAGTTTATGTGGATTTGAGTGAAAGATTCTTCATGTGCCGATATTTGTTGCCTACTGATACATGTGAATTAAAACCATTAGTGGGGCACATGATTGCGTTCAATGATTGGAGTTCTTGGAGATGTTTACTCTACCGTTGGTGTTGGGGGATTCTTTATTGAAGGCGTTGTAGATAAACATAAGCAATGATATCTCCTCGGATTAATAAATTAGTTGGCAAGTTAACCCTGCACAACACCATGGGCTCTATTTCCGTGGTAGTGCACCTCTCACAAATCCTCCATGCCATCCATTAGTATTATCCTGCTGAGCCTGCCTCATACTCAATTAGTTCCCGTTGGCAAAGAAAAAGTCTAGTCTGTCTCCCCCTACCTTGGTAGTGCAACCCATTTTTGCCTGAAACTGGAATGTTGCATGTTGTTGTAGTTACTGGTGGTGCACCTAATACCAATAGACAATCGTTAAACTTTCGTACTTTACATTAGGTACAACCTACATAACATGACATAATTAATACTATTATGTGCTATAAATGTATAGTTAATTGGGAACGAATAAAATCATTGAGCGATACCAAAAGATAAGTAGTATTACCTTAACATATCATAAAGAATAACCCCATCGCCATCTCGTTAAATTTAATCCATAAGCTTGCATCGAACAATGGTTTGCTAATTGGCTAACTCTGCCTGCAGTTACAAAATTGAGTAGTATGTTACAGAATTTTCAATAAGATTATGCATAATAATGTGTCAATATTGAGTAGTATGTTACAGAATTGAATTGCAAAGAAGATTACCTTTGTCTATTAGACATCAATAACCATCAAAAACCTTCGAAAATGCATAATTAATAATGGTATCTTCACTACGACAAACCTATAAAACACATGATTTTTGAAGGTATAAATAATTCCGAAATCAAAATTCAATTGAAATTGATAGGGAAAAAAATAGAGAAATATTTGAACCTGGAATATTTTTTCTCGATTGATTTCTTCATCTGGTTGCAAATCGAGCTCAACCCAACTCTTATCATCATCCAAGAACTGTCAAACCCCCATCTTCAATTAACCCATTCTCATTCTTACCGATTCAAACACAGTCTCAGCTGCTCTTCCCAAAACCAAACCCTAGATTCTGAAAATTTTCAAATATTTTTGTTTGAATCAAAAAAAAAAATTCAAACAATCCAACACAGATAAAATAGATCAAAGAGGAAAGAGATTACAACAGTTACAGAAACAACCACATACTGAATTAATTTCTCTTCGGCTACAAAACCAAAAGAAAAATCAAACATTCAAAACACAAACAGAATTCTAGGGTTTGTCCGAAATTGATCCCCAGATTATACGCTAATACCGAAACCAAACGGGCGTAGTTTAATCACGCAATATAGAAGAGAGATTACGATATTTTAGGTTTGAATTTTAATACCTGGAAGATGATTTTCTCCAATGTTTCTTCGTCCGGTGAATGGTCTCCATTATTGAGAATTTGAGTTTTTGGAGATGAGAGATGAGAGATGGAAAGAAAAAAACAGACTTAGGCATGAGATAGATAAACTCGGAATATCCGGACGTCCCATGCCTTCCCCGAGTTAGTATTTATTTACACATTAAATAAGTGTGGCCCCCTATCATTCCCAGCCGTCCAAGTCAAACGAAATCCAGATGATAAGGACCGCGAGATAACCCTTTCTGGTGAATCATGTCCACTGATTGACTCTTTGATCAAGGAGACAAACAACACTCCTAGGTATAACTACTTGGGCCGCACATCTATGGGCCGTAGACCCTACAACAAGTTGGATATTCTTGAGCCGCGAACGTTTAATCTTTATCCGCGCGGACCGCGCCGTCAAACAAGAGGCGCACGTCTCTTGTTCATCCACAATAAACAAGTAGAAATTGACGTTTAATCCCATTTTTAATGGGCTTTGGACGCTCTAGTCCTGCCACCCAAAGCTTAGTATTGGGAGGTCCTAATTTGCCAAATCTAGAACGAGTTGGTCCAAATATTAACGATTCAGTCCAAATTGTATTTCTTCGCTGACTAAAATAACCCCACACACAGAAATGTATCTTGATTTGTTCGCTAACCATTTTTTCATTCCATTTCTCCACCAACAGATCTCTACAACAATAATGGGAGATTCAGAACCTCTATATGAGAAGAATCAGTTTTCATTTCATCTATTAGATTTCAGGTTAGTATTTTAATTTTGATTACTCTTTATTCATTTATTTCTCATTCGATTTTGTATGTCATTCGATTTCTTAACGATTTTGGATATTTGATTTGTGATTAGAAATGATAATGATCAAATATTTTATCATATCTCTCTACTTCTCGTCTCTAACGATCTGTTGAGGAAAAATCTTAGTTTGATTTTCTTATTCTAGATCTTATTTTTAGGGGCTAGATGGCGAAAGAGGAGGAAAAATAAAGACGGTTTAGTAATGGAAGAAGCTGAAACTTTTGTAGCAGGATCTCACGAGACGGAAAAGCTTATCAACGGAATTCTTGAAAAATTGAGCGATTAACTCAACAGGTAGTAGTAATCCTCTTTTTTCGCTTGTTTGTTCATATAATTATGCCCTAATTTTTTGTTATTTAGATGTTTTTAAGTCATTTCCGTTCATAGGTTTTATAGATGCTTGAAGCAGAAAAAGATACTTTTCAATGATCTTGGTAACGAATTTGAAGAAATTCAAATATTTGAGAGAGCTCTTTTACTGGTTTTGAATTTTGAGATTCTTTTTCAAATGATAATTTTGCTATAGAGAATTTATAAGGAACAAATTGAGAAATGACATGATGAGATTAAGGAACGGGGTCACTGAACAGAATGCATGGAGAAGCAAATACTAATCTTCATATAACTTCTCTCTGTTCCACAATATTCCGATTTGATCCCCTTGATAAGGTAGTAGTAGCAACATTTAATGATTGTATTCAATGAGGAAATTTAGCATTTGATTATTGATATAACAAATGGGTGAAATTTTATACCTCATATTCTCCCATTTGCCATTGAATGGTATTTATTGTCACCCATTGATTCTATCTCGGATTGGGTCTGCAACTTTACTTTCGCATTTTATACCTTCTGTTCACCCATTTGCCATTGAATTGCACGTTTCTTAACATGTGTCGCAGTGACACAGAACTTTGAAAAGTGATATAGAACAGTAAAAAATTTAAAGAATGGTAAAGATGATTATTTGATAGTTTTAGTACTGGAAGTGATAATGATCAACTTTACTATCGTTGAATATACACTTTTCAAGTGGTGGGATTTCTTTTTAGTCTGGTGATGATTACACACTATTTTTTGATAAATTTCGTCATGAGTACTAGAATATCAAAACACATTCTTAAACAAATGAGTCATGAACTGTTGTTTAATAATGGTGTTGAGTGACATTGTATGCTTCTGTTCTCCCATTTAGAAGCAATTTTTTTTTTTGTTGCAAGTTTATAATTTGTATATGGTTGTGTATGCTTGTTTCCTTTTTCTCTGTTTTTCATTTTCTCAAATTATATAACGGTTTAACATCAGCAATCACCTTTTGTTATCGAGTTGTTAATGTGGACACAGTTGTGCACTATTCATTCTTGACCTGTACATAATTGTACACCTATCATTTCCAGAAAACTTCAGTTATAGGGGTAGCTAATGATTCTCTACATCGCCATAGAAAGGAGTTTGGGTATTATCCCCCATATAATCTGTTTAGTATTGAATGATCTTATATAGACTGATTTGATGGTATTCAACATGCATGGAAATAAAAAATGATTTCATGGCTCACTCTTTGTTAATGTCGGACGACCCGTATTATATATATATTTACATGATATTGATAAGGAATTGGTTCATGAAATTCATGATAAGTCTTTACATTTCTAGGATTAGAGATGTCTTACACAATATATGATATGAAAATGAAAATTGAAATTAGGGTACAAGGCAAATGATTTTTATCAAATCATATTTCTTAAACCATAATTTGTTGTTAGGGAAAATTAAACCATTATTTGTTGCTAGGAAAAATTATGTACCATATTTCACATGTGATTTCTAATTCTAAATTTGATTAAATTGACGTATTACGTACATTTTTCTGCAGATTGAGGAATTTCGCTTGCGGCTAAATGTCGCTCCCGTGGCTGCGTCAGATTTCGCTCATATAGCTGCGCCAATTGCACATGTAATGCAAGTGTACATATTGGTGCACCTGTAATCCAAGTGTACATATTGCTGCATCATGCACCTATAATATGGTGCTTTAGAGGAGGATGTGAAGTTGATTCAGCTGAGAAGAATAAACTTCAGGAAAATGCATGATTGAGTTTGAATTTGTCCTAATGAAAGCTTCAACTTGAGTATGCACTACTATATTTTGAATTGTTACCAGTAGACAAATTTGAGTGGCGTCTAATGGATTCCGTACATTTATTAGCTTCTTACAATTTGTGGTTATGTTTTGCAGGAATTTATCAATTTTACACTGCACTATATTGCTGATTTGATATCCCAATCAAAAGGTAAGTGAATAATATAAGGTCTTGATTTTTGTATGCACTCAATAAATCAGCTAAATGAAGGGATAACTTACTTTTCTTCTTACTGTTTCAACATGGGAACATCTATGGATTCAGAGATGAAATAATTAATGTATCACCAATTGGACGAAACTGTAGTCAAAAAGAACGAGATGACTTCGAGAAGTATTCATTGGTATATATAGTGAACCATTCATTTTAACAAATATGTACGAAGGCTAGTTCTTGCTATAATATTTCTTTTTCATTCCAATAGTAATAAATTAATAATATTTACTCTAAAATATTTTAGATTCACAATGTCCGACCAAAAATGAGTTCTGTGGTTCGGGAGAAGTTTGCTCATCTTAACCTGACATTTTCCATCGGAGGACAGATAAATTTTGATGTAAGTCGCAACCTCAGTTAAGTTTGAGATGTTTAAATTGGTAATTAGTAGGAATTAAACCTCATGTTTGGGTCATTGCTTTGAGCAGGTATTTCCTCAAGGTTGGGCCAAGACCTACTGTTTGAGATATCTAGAGGAGTTTTAAGAAATTCACTTCTTTGGAGATAAAACTTACAAGGTACTTTTTTTTTCGATCCTTTCAACATAGTGTACAGCAGAACACCTTTTTCATGTGGAATACCTTACAATTGCAACTAATTTCTACCTCAAATGAAAGACGTTATGTTGATTTTGACGCTTTAAGTATTCTTTTGACGCAATTTGACCACGGGAACTTCCATCAATGGATGCAACCCAAATTGACAACAACCTCTCGAATCTCGGTCAGATATACAACAGAAAAGATCATTCAACAAAATTATTGGTAAGCATATATTCTTAAAAGTACGTAAGAATTAACCGGTGTATTTTCTTGTTCACCAGTTATATGGGTGCATATAAAAGTGCGCCTTTTTTTTGTGTGCTTGTTATACCAGGTGTATAGGCTTGTACACCTTGCTCTTGCTCTTAGAGCTTCAATGGAAGAAGAGAGGGAAAGAAAGGTCGCTGCTGCAAGGGCTGCAGAAGAAAAAGGAGGTGGACACAGGCTTCAAGTTCACATGATACAACTATGACTGAAAATGCTGGCATTATGTCTGATGGAGCTAAAAGCATGGCAAGTCTCATGCTTGTTAATGGTTGTCCTGGGGTTGAATCTGTGGTTAGAAACAAGATGCAATTTATGATTGTACATGAATTAGAAGATGTGGTTTTTTGCAGTGAATGAAAGATGTGTTTGGTTTGATTAAAGTTTATGCCTGCTCGAGTCTGAAAGAAGATGGTGTTACTGAGATTTCAAGGGTGTTAGAACTGTTGATTTGATGAATATGAGATGGAAACAGTGTTGTTACTTTGTGTGATTTAGACTCTGCAGTGACTAAGCTGATAACGAAATGAAGAAGCGTCGTGTATTGTTGTTGAGCAATTACAAGGTATGGATGAGCTGCAGCTGGCTATGAAGCAATTGCTGGTGATGTTATGGGAAATTTGGAAGAATGGGTTTGCTTCTATGTTGCAGTACAAGGAATGGTGCATCTGAGTAACTGGTGCTATTGAGATGATAGAACTCTGAAGTTGTGATCTGGTGAATAAGTATGGAATTGCAAAGATGAAATCCAAAATGTGTGATGTTGGTGGTACTGAGGAGCAAGAATTTATGTTGTTGTTGGATGGGTGGTGTTGCTGCAGAGAAGTGCAGCTAAGATTGGAAAGCTACAGAAACGGACAAAAAAATTGAGTTGAATGGTTGAGGTGTTGTAGTTGTTTGCAGCAGCAGGGTTAAGAGTGGTTGAGCGTTAGAGCTGGTGTTGGTAATGAGTTTGGGCTGTAAACAGGTTGTATTTTTGTAAATGTGTAAATGTGTGTACACCAATGTAAACTAAGTTTTTTAAAAAAAAATGAGAATTATATAGTCATATAGGTACTCTTTTTGTAGCTCTCGGAAAGAGCTTTCGTAATATATAAAGTTTGCGAATTTTGGACAAACGGTTCGAAAGATAAATTGATTTTTTTTTTATATATTATTTAAAACTGCTGACATCATCATGAGTCACTTTGGACTAAACTGCAAATGTTTGGACTAAATTATAAACCAGGAAGGTTATATGTGTAATTTCCATAAAAAAGGACTAATTTGTATCTAGTTGAATGGGTTAGGACTAACTAGTATATTTGAATGGGATTTTGGACTAAACCGTATTTTTCAAACCAGTAAAATTGGCCATCCGTTCATCCGTTCTTGTTATTCGCTCATCCCATAGTGGGAGGAAAATTGCCAATTCCATAGGAACTCCCCAAGAGACCATTCTGTCGGTTCCAGAGATCTAGCGCTTTTATATTATCGGCTTTTGGCTTCAAACGCTACATGAGAATTGCAACCACATCATATGGATATTAGCTGCTCATACACCTATGAATTGCATCTTCAACATATTTTTCATATAACATTTTGAAATCCCATATTCGCAACAAGTGTGATAACTTCTGCGGAGTCTTGTACAAAGTGGTGAAGTCGTTCGGGCATTTGACTTGAACCCCAAACTCATCAGCATTTAAAATACAACGATAATGGCAAAACTGTTGGTACATTTTATTCCGACACCCAATTGATTCCGGCCGAATATGGAAACTCTGGAGCGTTTGTATTTGATGTTTACATGCATTACAGAAGAATTTACAGAATAATGCCTCATGAAGAAATGAGCAACTAGACCCAAACAACACAATAGTTTGTATATGTGCAGCGTATACACCACAATATTACAGCGGGACGGAAATTATATTCAGTGGGTTCACTATCACGGATCAGTTAGAGTCTGCACATACATTCTGGAACTGGATAAGCAATCACATCACGGCCTCTCTTGTTGTTCCTTGACAGTGGCTGCCCTTGTAATCCCCTGTGAAGATGTCTCACAATGCCACTAAACTCCTCATGGCTATCGGATATGGAAGTTTCCTGGTCAAAGTAAGGGATCATCTTTCGCTTGTTTGGCTTGACGTACTTCCTGTGCCCAACATAGGCACGGTGACCCTAATCCATCAACGAGCGAAAACAAAAAATTCAGATCCCCTGGATGAGTGAACCGTTCTGCGTACAGCAATCAGATTTAACTATATATAAAAGCTTAGCAATATTCTAGTGTTAATGAGCACTAGACTGAATTGCATCCGGCTGAGTTATGTACCTGCATGGCACTACCCATGTTTCCACCATGGGAAGCCAAGAAGACGTCGCTGCTCAATGAGACAATGTAGTCAATGGCAGCAAGAGCTGATGACCTGTTCATGAATGGTGATAACTCCCCTTCTCGCGCCAACATCTCCTTTGTCATCAAATTTGGGAATTCTGTAGTAAGAGGCTGCAAAGCTAGTTTACCGCCGAATGGCTCACCTCCTGCAGAATACACTAAGGCACTCCTTGGCGCACCTAAGCCCTTCAAGAGTCTGCAAAAGACCAGCAAAATAACAACTGATTTCAGAGGTCCAAGTGCCAACGATCAAGCGTAAACATGAAATCCTGTGAGAAAACCATAAGTCCTAAAAATATCAATAACAAACATACCTTGCAACTTCGTGGGCATTGAGAGGACAAAGACCAGCAAGTCTTCTTTGAGTTGCACTCATATTCAGCCTTCCAGTAAGAAACTCTGGCCGAGACTCCCTGTCCTTGACAATAATGTCATCAAATTTTGATCCTAAACCAGAACGGCATCCTGTTCTGATCCACACATCTTTCTCTAACCGAAGATGTACTGCAACATAAGGTCCTTCTATCCACATTCTCCTTGCAAGTCTGTTGCCAAGTTCCAGAATTGGAGCTGCAAATTTCAGTGCGTGGAATGCTACCTGTATTGGAAAATTCGTTAATTGTTTAAATCTCTGAAACTGTACTAATTTTGCAAACAAGTCCAAGAGTGGTGAAGATTTGAGTTTTTGTAAGAAGAATAATCACCTTACAGCGAAGCTTCTGAAGGTCTGGAGGGAGATTCTTAGAGAGTTTAGAATCTAACCCTTTCAAAACAAGAACCCCTTCATCATTTAGCTATACACAATACAAAAAATCAAAAACTATTAGCACAAATTCGATATGCAAGTCAGATAATTTAGACACTCTACTGCCAGCAGCAAAACATTTTCCACTCTTACTTGTTTAAAGAATCTACTGCGAATCCAAACCGGAGAAACACCGTGGGGAATTTTAGCTTCAGGAAGCTGTCTTGCAATTATATGCGTCGAGGGCAGTGATGATACTACTCGAACATCAGCTTGTAACGTTCTCTTGAAATGCTCAACATCAAAAATATCCGAAAATTCACTGAATACACATCATACATTACAATGTTTATTAACAAATGGAATATAATAGTTTTCGAAAATCAAAGAAACCCATGTAAACAAATTATCAGAAATACAAAATCCAATCGTAAACAAGAAAATGCGTTCCTTTGAAACTGAAAGTATTTGCCCTATGGCCATGATTCCCTACAGAGAGGACCTAAGTAGGTCTAATTGTGTATCTGGACACAGCATCTACAAGAACTCATTGCGGTATTTGTCCCCCACCCACACACACCCAAAAGAAATCGTCAAGAAAAGAGAAAGAGATCGTACCTTTCATCACCCCAAATCAAATTGACCTTCAGAATGGGTATAACCAATGAAGCTTTAAGAATTCTTGCAAGAACAACAGCATCAACAATTTGATTTCTCTGTTGATTTAATCCACCAGAAGCAACAACAACTAAAAACCTTGACTTCTCCTTGACAATATCTTTCGATAATCTTCGGTAATCAATACTAAACTCCAAACATGGTTTATAACCACCGCCATTAGGTTGTTTCCAAAACTCTCTTTCTTCTTCTGTTACATTACTACTAGAAGGAACTCCATGAGCTGGTAATGGTACCACTACACTACTAGATAATCTCACTGTATTGTCTTCATTTTTCTCATTCGAGGAAACCATTAGTGTTGACCGGGAAGAAGAGAATGATATTGAGTAAGGAGAAGAAGAAGAACATGGGAGTGGTATTGAGTAATGATCAGTAATGGGTTTGAAATTCGTAACATTTGATGCTTCAAAAAGGGTAAAGAATGTGAGAGCAAAGAGAAAATAGAGGTAAAGATTTGACAAGGAACAGAGATTTTGATGGTTTCTTGATGCTGATGAAGTTTTTCTTGGTGTAAAAAGAAGTGATTTTGGTGATGAATTTGTTGATGATTTTGATAAAGAATGAATGTAATGAAAAGGGTTTATAGTGATTATTGATTTCTTGAGGTTGTTCTTTGATTTCGCCATTATAGTTCTGCAACTAACTCTTCTTCTTCTTCTCTCAATTCTTTAAAGATGAGGTTTTATTTTCCTGTGAAATTGATTTACCAAGGTTTCTGAGATTTTGAAATCGAAAAACTAGCCTTATTTTTGACAAATCTCAAAAAGTATATCTGGAATACCGGACCGGTCAAAATTACTTGGGCCGAGCACTATGGTGTGCCATTTCACTTAGGGGTGAGCATGGGCCGGTATGGACCGGTTTTCGCCTCATCCGCATCCAATCCATTGCACTACGGATTTTAAATTTGTCATCCGCATCCAATCCATATCCAACGGATTTGCATCCAATGGATGCACGGATGGACGGATTGGATGCGGATAATCCAATGGATTTGTTTTAGTTAAAATTTATAGTAAAGAAAATAAAGCTAACACAAATGAATGCTTATAAAACCTACATATCCTATATATGTATACAAATATAAAAATGTCATGTACAACACCCCAAGCAAACATCTTAAAAATTCCTAAATGATCCATAGTATTTTCTAGAACTATATAAATGCCCTTAATTTAACGGATATGGATGTCCAACGGATTTTTAAGGTTGCATCCGGGCCCGATCCGTTATCCGTTGGATTTCAAAAATTCCATCCGCATCCAACCCATTAACGAACGGTCCGAGCATCCATCCGCAAATGAACGGTTGGTCCCGGTTAAATCCGCGGATTACGAGCCAAATGCTCACCCCTAATTTCACTTAGTTGTAGCTTATTTATAGCGAAGGGGAAAAGGGTCTCAAGTCTACCTCACTATGGGCTGCAAGTGTCGCACAATGATTACGCGTTACAGTGTTGCATGACAAGTCAATACTACGCCAGGATATGTCCAGGGCCAAATTGGACAAAACGGCACGAGCTTGGCAGCAACCTTGGAGATATCATCCGTGGTTGTTATCGCGAATTACATCAAACGCTAGCAGTTCAAGACATCGCGTTCACTGTCTCTAGCTAGTAGTTCCGGTAATATCCAATAAGCAAAGGTTTAAGACCTCATGGACACCTCTTGCCTATAGTGGTATTTCTCGCTTTCCGATTTCTGATTTTTTTATAGGTATTTCATTCATGTGGGGGATTGTTGGAGAAAATGAGTCTTTTTAATATGTTTTAATTTTTTGGTCTTGGTTAGAATTGATCTAATGACCTAAAGGTCTAAGGATGCTTACTCATTTTCTATAAGTGAATGAAATACAAATATGGGTGGGCATGAAACACTTGTCATGCCTAATGCATGTATGCACATGCATAAGTGAACCAAGATTAAAATTAAAACAAGTTTTAATTCCTAAACGGATTAAAAGCAAAACAAGTTTTAAATTTCTAAAGGGATTATTTAAAGAAGTTTTAATTCCTAAACGGAATAACTAAAACAAGATTTAAGGCTTAGTTTGGTATTGATGCGGCTTTTATAAAAGCACTTTTCTGTTGTGTGTTGATGTGTTGTGCTGTGAGAAAAAATCAGTTAGACGTTTGGTAAAATATTAATTAAAGTTAAAGCCGATTAAAAAAGCAATCAAAGTGTGTTTGGTAAAATATCAGATTCAACCATTGTTGTTGTGGCAAATGACGAAAACATACATATCTCTGAAAATAGTTTTATTCAATTTTATTGGGTTTAAAATTAATTAATTTTTTTATTCTTAAGTATAAATATATAAAATATTAAATTTACTATTATTATGATTGTTAAAACAAAATTATTTTACTTAACCACTTTTTAGTATATATATTTATTTAATTTTCAAACAAAAAATCAAACTAAAATTAAGTAATTACTTAATATTTGTTTTTATTTTTATTTTTATTTTTGACAAATTAAATGAAATGATATCATAAAATAGTTTAAAAATAAAATATAAGAAATAGAAAATTAATTATACATATATTTAAGGGTATTTTTCTCATTAAAAAAATAAAATATGGACAAAAAAGATAAATCAAGCATTAAATTTTGGTGGGACCAAAGCTTATGCTTTTGTAACTTTTAAAAGCTCCTCCTCCCCAGCTTTTAAAAATTGAGGAATTTGGGAAGTGCTTTAGGCAAAAATCACTTTGATTTTTTTTTACCAAACACCAATTTCAAAAATTATTGACATATATAAGTTTTGAAAGTGCTTTTAGAAAAATAAAAGCATTACCAAACCCAGAGTCCTACTGGGGCTGTTTGGTAACCATTAAAATAATGGATTATCAGCCTATAATCCATTATGCCGATTATAATGGATTTTATATGTGTTTGGTAACCATTATAATAATTGATTATTTTAATCATAATTGAAAAAAATCCATTATTTTCATAAACAGAAAAAAGTTGTTTTGAAAATTTATTATAATCAATTATTTTTTCTAACAAACTTAAATTGGATTTTTTTCTTCTTATTTTCTCTAAACTATCATGAGAGAGACAAAAAAAACAATATATGACTAAAAAAAATCCTAAATCATTGTTCTTTCCTTTCATTTTCGAAATCATTATTCTAAGATAATCAATTATTTGAAAAAAAGTGTTTGGGAAAATTTATTTTAAAAATGATTATATCAAAATCATTTATCAATTTATGATTATCAATAATCATAAATAGATAATCATAAATTTTACCAAACAAGGCCATTGTTTTTGTTAAAATTAAAACAAAATTTTATTTCCTTAAATGTTTTTATATTTAATGAGGGAAGTTACCAAATAGAGTTTATGTCAAATTCATTTTCACTGCCTATAAAAAAAAAAGAATTTCTTCATTTCAATGTGTACCAGAGCGGGCTATTATCCCTAGCTATTTTCCCCTCTTGTCGCTTTGTTGTGCGCTTGTGTGTTTATTTCTCCTCCTAATCCTTGTTGTTGAGTTCGTAAGTGGGCAAGTGTTGTAGTGCTTATAGTACTTGCAACGGAAAGTTTTATCCTGGATACGACTTCATCACAGGGTATAAGCATCACTAGTTTTTAAGGCGTACCGGTGAACTATCGTGTTAAGGACAGCTTGATAATCAAGCGACTCTGTCCTCAATGTGCGGTTAAATATTTGAGTGTTTTATTTCATTTTCAGAAATTTAATTTTAACATCATTTTTCAGTATTTCATTGTTGCAGTTCCAACAAACTGTAGCATGACTGGTCTTGGCTAAGGCCGCCACTGGATCGTCATATTTTGTGCATCTAAATCGGGTCAAAAAAAGATGCAGAGAACCCTTCCCAACTAGGGTTGGAAGACATTTATTTTCATTGACTTATATCATTGTAACGCCTTCCCTTCCACGCAAAAACCCGCCCACTGCTTACTGGAGGTATTTCATAAAATTGAAGGGAAAATTCAGCCCAATATAACCAACCTCCAGGATCATTACCTTCAAACAGCGGAAAAATCACCTTCCCTTCATTTTTAGGAGTATTACGGACTCCATTGTTTGATGCTAAGTCTTTCCCCAACAACTTCTCCATTTAACAAGGCCGGCCAACACGCAATTGATCATTTAACAAAAACCTTTTTTTTTGCTTAATCAATTGATTTTATTACCAAAAAGAATATCAAAAATTACAAAAACTCCCAAGGAGCAAAATGTAAAATAAAAAAGGGAATACTAAAAAAACAACCAATTACAATTGGTTTTTTCAGCAGAACCTATAGTAAACCTGATCAGATGACTCCATTATTGTCATAAATTTGGGCTTATTTTGATACCTCTGGCTAACACCCCTCTCAAGGCCTGCTCCTCTTTTAGCAAATGAATCTGCTGTAAAATTTATTTCTCTAACATTGTGATCAATCTGCACATTAAGTAATGAGCTTTTTATTCTCTCCCATCTCACCTGAAAAAACCATGGCAACTTGCCTGTCCTGTAAGCTTGAACAGCAGCATAAGAGTCTGAGCAAATAATAATGTTCAGTTTTCCATTCTGTATAGCTCATTCTGCAGAACCTATAACTGCCATGATCTCAGCTAAGAAGTTAGTAGCAATGCCTATACCTGTTGATTCAGCATATACAAATTCACCACTACTACTTCTGCAAACAAAATCATAACCTGCTAATCCAGGATTGCCTCTGGAAGCACCATCACAGCATATCAGGTCTTGATTTTCTTCAGGAAGTTTAAATTTCACCTCTATAATTCTTTGAAGCTTTATAGGTCTTCTTCCCAGATCAAAATTCCTGAGTATCTGATAATCATAGTTACAGTCCCACATATAACCTGTCATTCTTATTGAACAGTCTTTTGTGAACTGTTTTATTCTCTGTTTTGAACTGACAATATCTACTTTCTCTTCATCAAACACAATTCTATTCCTTAAGAACCAGATTTCCATCATTGTGATGGATGCTGCCAATATCCACACTTCTTTCACAGCACTACTTTTGAACTTTGCAAATTTCATCACATCATAAGATTCAGGATTACAAAACAAGAATATTCCCCCAAGCCATTTCCAAATAAGCCGACTAAAATTGCAAAACCACAAGATATGTTCAAGGTTTTCAGTTTGCTTACCACATAGACAAGTATAACAGAAACCATCCTGTCCGTTTCAAGAGTTGAACATCAAACAAATTCAGGAACAAACTGAAAGAAAATGTCTGCAAAGTACCATTTTGGCTAATGTACTAGGAAAATCTTCATTAATCATGGCCAAGTTTCATTCCGTGGCGGTCCAATATTTTGACTGTAATTTTCAGCGTTCAGAATACGTAACAATGTGAGCACCCCAACTTCAAACTTCAGAATAACTTACTACGTGCATTTTTTGTTTACTCCAATTATATTACTTACAGGTTACAATCAACATAGCTATAGCTATAGATGGAAATCTAGACAAAGTTCACAGAACAAGCACCAGCAGAGAAAAACGACACCTTGCCGAGTGTATAAGATGTTCAGATAGAAATGCTGTTTGGAACCCCACGGCCAGTTACTCCCGGTTCAGAAAGTGGAAGTAGTAGTTCATATGGAGGAACACCTGCACCGTTTCTGTTCTTGAGACTTGCATCACAATTTCGTGCCTTTATTATTTCTTCTATTTCCTCCAATCTAGTAGAGAATTTTTGGAATAACCTTAAAATTTCAGTGTCATTGATCCAATGACAGTGTAAAAGATGAATCTGGCCCAAATATTCTTCGTCAGGGGAGTGAGTTGATAACGTGTCTTGGACTGCCATTACCTTTGTGGCTTGGAGTTGAGTTGGAATTGAAGATAGAAAAGCTAGTTGTGGGTTTCGAAGGAAGCAGTCATAATCTGGATCTTCTTCAACAGGAAGTAATCTCCTCATTAGGGTAGGACGATTTGGCATATATCCTCCAAAGGGGTACTGTCCAAAGTTTAAAGCTGCATGTTGTCCTGAAGCTACCCAGATCATTGTTGTAAGTATGCCGGATAAGTCTTCTTTAGTTTTTAGTTTAGGCCACCAGGGTTCGTTTCGCTTGTCAGAATGGCCTTTGTTCTTAATTTCGTCCCACCAAGCTTGGAGTTCGACATCAGAAGAGATGCTGTGATTGTCGGAGTAGAAATGATTAACGTAAGCATCTACCCATTCTTCAATGGCAGACCAAATTAGAAGTCCGTCAGACGCATAAGGGTAGTCCTCAATTACGAGTTTGACGCCACCGGGCAAAGAAGGGTCCTCTTCTGCCATTCCCCTGTTGTTAACAATCAAATATATGGAGTTGAATTCACCAAAGCACTTGCACATTTTGCTACTACTTTAAGCAAAAAAGAAATACAATTTTTTTAGAATGCCTACCTCCGAATCAAGTCTGCTGGTAGTCCCTCCATGTCAAACCTCCACATATTCTTGTAAGCTGCAGAGCTCAGCTCCATTGAATACTTTCCTGGGCTGAAACAAGCTTCAATAATCCCTCCTCCATTGATCAAACTCTGTCGGGCCAGTGCATTGATTTCCAATGTGTAACGCATATGAGGGTGCAGGAGTTTATAAATGGGGTGTACTGAACTAAGTTGCCTATGAGCAGCAATAATGTAAGGCTCCGTACAGGCATGAGTCCTCAACCTGAAAAGACCAAATTTCAACTTGTTTCACATATATAATGTAGACTGACTTGATATACAGAAACAAGAAAAGATTTTCCGAATTATGGTGTACTAATACTGAATGGCGGTACCAATGGTTCACCAGTTGATGGACTCCGGCATCATTTGAACATACATGAGCTTTGGCGAGTTTCCATATCCAGTACGTTGTCGCGTCATGTTTGTGAATGTAGACACGTCTATTATTCGGTGAAGAAGGTGTAGGGGGGAGTGAAAGTTCAATCGCTATTGGATTTAGACCGGTTTCGGTCTTGAAGAAAACACTTCTAGAAGCATAAGCTTTTCTCCCTGGCAATGAGTTCATTTTCTTGATGAAAGGCAAGAGCATATCATGGTAGTCAAGCATAAACAAGCTTTTGCTCTCTATTGCCTGCATTATGAATCAACAGAAACCTGAGACAGAGGGGGGAGAGTGAGAGAGAGGGAGGGAGGGAGACTATACCTCTTCAATAGTCATCCCACCGAGTTGACCCTCTATTAATTCTTTAGTCAATAACGACTCTGGAGGACCATATACCGCAGGGTCTAGTTTGCTGAGAATTGGAAACTCCTGCAAGATTTTTTACTTAAGCATTTGGAAGGAAGAAGGGAAATCGTCTGATAAGAAAAAAGGATCAGTATCAAAGAAGCACCTTCAAAGCTTCAATGTTAACGGGATTTACACCTGCCAAAGTCTGTCGTGCAAACTCATTATCACGTAGCCACGAAAATCTGTCCCCTGTGATCAAAGTTATGTAAATAGTGAGCTAGAAAAAAAAAAAAAAAAAAAAAAAAAAAAAGGTTTTGTACCAAATACATTTAGTTCCCAGCTTAACCATAAAAAGAGATGTCAATATTCAAAAGAAGCAATGGTCATACTATACCTGAGATAATGGCTGGGATGTCATATTTGAATAATTTTTGACCTGCTGACAAAGCCTTATTCATCATCATTGGAAGCAGCAAGTTGTCAAAGATTGATTTTGTCTCTTGGTCACAGTTCACAGGAACACCATCACTATACAACTTGTCTATCTCAGAAAAGCATGTAAATGGATTATCAGAGCTCGACAGAGTAGCAGAGAGAGATGGTATTAGATTGTGGAGCACAGCTTTCAAACGCCCCGCAGAGAAAGTTGCCTGCTTAATCTCCTCGAACGTTTCATCACGAGGAACATAAACTGGATGGGGTTTCTCTATTCTACTCTCTGAGTAAGGATCTGGAGCATATGGAGTTTACGATACACTAAGGTGACTAATACGAAAATGAGAATTGAATCCAGTTCAGAGGAACAAACAGAAGAAAGGGACAATTTGCAGGACACGCTCACAAACCTGATTTAGTTGGAGGACGACCAGTCCGACAACGCCTAGGATATGGCCGCTCTTCACCTGAAAGCACCGGCCTAGCAAGATCATCATCCTTATCTGGATTACCCAGGTCATTATAAGGAGCATAATCATAAATTCTGTCTGAATGTTTTCTCTCCCCTTTCCCGTTGCCTCTAACACTAAGCAAGTCTTCGCGTCGAAGATCCCTCATACCGGCTGGCGTTTGAGAGGGAAGATAAGCCTACATGGGATGTGGAGGTATCATTTAATCAATTCCTGGCCAATCTTCATAAAGAGAGCGAGCATAATATTTGGTTGTTACCTGATTTCTGAACACGATTCTGCTTTGAGAATTATCATTTCGGGACTGAATCCACGAATTCGCAGAGAAGAAGATGGGTCCATCACTAAAACCATGAACCACGATTTCCACCAAATAGAATTCCTTGTTATGAAGGTTAGTAATCAGAATCGCTCCGGGGTAACCAAAGTCGGAAGGGACCACGAAATTGGCGACATATTCAAGATAACTTGAATGCTCTAATTGCTTAGGAGCCCAATCCCTTACTGATGTTTCTACACTTTTACCAGAACCGGTCACTGCAAAAAAAAAAAAAAAAAAAAAAATGATGATGATATTTAGAGAAACCAGCAAGAAAATGAACAACCAAAAGAGAAGTCAGTTGCCACCAATAGGACCCTGACGATCATACTTCCAAAAACAGTTAGTAAGAAGGACTACTAGAAAGACATAACAAACAAAAGTAAGAAACTTATGATTTTTGAGGAATCTAATTCAAACATTTTATCTCACACAAGACATTGGGACTAAACCTAATCATTTCAACCACAATTAGGCAAAAGTTACAGTAAGTTTACTTTAAAAGAAGTATATATATTAACCGAAAACCAATGACAAGTTCACAAACAGGAAGAAACTCAATATTAAAATCATAATCATTATTGATATGATAGTGGGATACAAAATCTCTAGACCGGAATTTACTGCCGGCATTCCCAAAAACCCATCTCGAGTAATTTTATTTACAAATCGAAATTATTTATATTTCAAAGTTGAATCAAATCACAAGTAAATAAAAATGAGTGGAATTTTTAAGACTAACCAGGATCTAAGTCTTCACTGATGAGCTGAATAACGATCCCTTTACCAATACCATTAATAAGTGCCTCCCAATGATCTTCAATCTTGTCAGTAAGTTTCTCTTTCATTTTCTTCCTAATAGTAATTGCAGCCTTGACATCAATCATGGCTGATGATGTTGCCAACCCATTTTTCTGTAAAACCTTTGATGATGTTGTTGTTTTATCTTCACTACTACTGATCACAGCTCTGATTGAACCAGCCCCAGACAAAAATCTTGAATTTTGACTAGTCCTTTTGCACCCATACTTGTTTTTAGTTCCAAACTTAGTTGCTTGATGAAATCTGGTAAGTGGATTAACAGTGATCGGTGTTTTCAAAAGCTTTGCCATGTTCTTCACAACAACAACATTAACTCATGAGTCTTCTCTAGATTCTGATCTTTGAAAAGATTAAGATACTTGGAAGAAATAAATGTCTAGAGTTTTTGATGTTTCTTTATTGCGAGAAAGAAATAAAGGTTAATATGGAGTTGACAGCCACTGCTAGTCGTTGAGCAGACAAAAATACTAGTAGTCACTCAATAATATTACCAAGGAGATAGGGAGAGAGAATCCCGGTTGTGTCAGCAACAGTGCACGAGCTTAGAACGTGAAAACCGTGTTTTACATATATATATATATCCATGGACACTTCTTAGATAGGCAATTCGGACAAGATTTTGACAATTTTCTCTAAAACCCAAACGATAATTAATTTAAGTCTAATATTTTGATGGTATATATTCTTTTTATAGGACTACATTCCTATAAAAAATTAGCATGATCGAGATGTATAAAACCACTATCTACCCCTTTGAATATCAGCCGTTCAAAATTAACGGTTGACATTAAGATCAGTAGATGGTCAGGTTTGCTATGTCGAATTGCATTCATTTTTGGTGGGAATGTAAAGTCTGATAATAGGAACATGTCAATAAAGTATTAGACTTAATGGTGGGTTTGTTTGCATAATTCACCGTTTCCAGGAATTTATAATCCCATGGGATTACAAATTCTGGGATTCATGTAAATTCTTTGTCTATTTGGTAACTCAATTAAAATTCCTAGGATTTATAGAGTTTTCTTGTATTAAAGTCTTTGTACCGTTTGACATTACCCTCAAATCTTAAAATTGCATATATATGAGATTTAGAGTTAAAAAAAAGTGGGTCCATAAATCCCTTGATAAGTTTCCCAGCAAATCTTAGAGGGAGGGGTCGGACTCCATATGGAGGATTTTTGGAAAACTGAATCCCGTAGGAAACGTGATTCCAAGGATTCGGGCAACCAAACATACAAAGGGAAACGTAATTCTATCAAATCCCCTGGACCCATAAATTCCATCTTTAAAATTCTACATCCAAACCCACCATAAATTCATTGTCGTTTGAGTTTTCCGGGAAAAATGGCGTAAATCTTGTCCGACCTTGTCCATTTAAGAGTGTCTATGGATCCTCCCTTTATATACTCCCTCCGTCCCTATTATATAGGCGGAGTTTAAAATTTTTCTAGTCCCATTAGATAGGCACGGTTCCTATTCCAAGGATTCCACATATACCCTTATTTAAAGTGTATGGGTATCATCCATTTTAATTAAATATTAGTTGAGATACATAGATATAGGAATGTTTAATATTTTTATTGGGATATGATAAGGATAAATTAGGAAAGTAAAGGAAAATTTATGAAAACCAAAATTTTTCTTATTCTAAGAGAAAACTCATTTTCCGCCTTTATATATAAGATTTGTTGTTTTTAGTGCAAATTATTTTTATTTCTTTTCTTAATAAACAAGATTTGTTGTTTTTAGTGCAAGAAAAACCAATTTTTAATAGAATAACAATAATAGAATAACAAGTTCTTAGCTTGTTAGGCTTCCAACTAGTTTCATGTAATAATCCTTATCCGATATTATTTTATAATAATAGAATAAGACAAAAAAACACAATTTCCAAAAAAATAAAATAATTCTTTATTAAACCTTAACATGTATACGGGTATACATGTTAACAAAAGCCTATATATATATATATATATATAGCTTCATCAACTGTGATTCAAAACATTGATGAGTGAACATTTTGAAAACTTCAAAACAAGATGCCCACTACGTAATCGTTTTGCTTTGATTAATTAATATATATGACTTCAAGAGATTACTATAAAATTGAGATGAAAAGTCTTACTTTGTTTTTCATTTCAGTGGAACGGACCACGCCCTCAAAAAGACGAAAAGATTGGTTCGAAATCTTTAATTTTTTAAATACAAATAAATAGGAGGTTGGAAAATTTGGAGTTAGGTATGGAAATGGGAATAAGACATGTTGAGGCCGGTTCCTATGGGAGCTGGTATAAAGATTGTTTTGGAGTCCGATTTTGTGCACACTCCTTTAAAGAGTGTGCACGTAACAAAACAATGCTATTGGCTGGTTTAAGGCTTAGTTTGGTATTGCCGCAGCTTTTGTAAAAGCGCTTTCTGTCAAGGCGTTCTTTGTCTTTGTCTTTGTGAGAAAAAACAGTTTGACGTTTGGTAAAATATTAACTAAAGTTAAAGCCGATTAAAAAGTCGTCAAAGTGTGTTTGGTAAAATATCAAATTCAACCGTTGTTGTTATAGCAAATGACAAAATGAGACATATCTTTGAAAATAATTTTATTCGATTTTATTGGATTTAAAAATAATTAATTTTTTTTACTATTCAATATAAATATTTATAATTTACTATTTGTTACTATCATTATGATTGTTAAAAAAATTATTTTACTTAACACTTTTTAAGATATATATATAATTTTCAAACAAAAAATCAAACTAAAATTAATTAAATTATTATTTAATATATATTTTTTTATTTTTATTATTGTAAAATGAAATAAAATAGTTTGAAAATAAAAAATAATAATATTTAAAGACTAAAATATAAAAAATAAAAAAATTGATTTTATATAAGTTTAAAGTAACTTTTTGTCATTTATAAAACTAAATAGGACAAAAAAGATAAATCAAATATTAAATTTAGGTGGGACCAAAGTTTATCTTTTAGAAGCTTTTAAAAGCTCCTCCTCCAAATTATGAAAATTGAGGAATTTGGGAAGTGCTTTGGGTAAAAAGCACTTTGATTTTTTTTTACCAAACACCAATTTCAAAAATTATTGACATATATAGGTTTTGAAAGTGCTTTTGGAAAAATAAAAGCATTACCAAACTCAGCCTAAAACCAACGTTATCTAAATTAATTTTACTTATTTTTGTTTGATTTTATAAATCTCAAAAGATAATGAATATACTTATTACCTTAAATATAGCGTTTAGACTAGGAAATAGTCAATTAGTCGCAGTGTTATCGCTCCATCCAACAAACATTTCCATCATTTTTCCTTTGATACTATCTCTAGTCGCCTAGTCGGATTGAGGATGTCTTCTTCCCCACGGAGATGAGGTGATCAATGAAGTTCATCTTCTGGAACGAAGATGATTATTCATGACTTGATTAAAAAAAAAAACAGTATCTAGTTCATGAGATGTTCTCTTAAGTTTCCTGTTAATCCAGTTAAATTACCGTTCCACTTGAATCATTTGATCAATGGATTTTTTTTTTCAAAAGCCCATAAACTCCATCAATGTTGTCGCCTTCTTTCTCATCCCAAAAAAATTATATGTATAATCTGTGTTAAAATTATCTCCAATTACACACCTACATTGTCAGGTCAAATTAATGGAGTTCGTCGCTCTCTAGTTGAACAATTATGAAATAGGAAATTAATTTCAATTTGAACTGATCATTAGCATCAAACTACGACAATATCTGTTTATTTTTCTTTTAAGTCGACCAATAAGACTAATTTATTAGATTGTGCAAAATTGGACTCCATTTCTTAATCTGCTTTGAGACAAGCTTTAAGATCGCGCCACTCATAAGATCATTGGATTTAATCATTTAAAACGTTAGCCCTTCTTCAACAGTCTACATTGGATTTAATCATTTAAAAGATCATGCGGCTCATAACTCATACGATTATGCCCAACATAACATGATGTAAGCAGAAAGCCCTTTCTGTAAACGAAATTGTATTACTTCACGATTAAATGCTATGTACAGTTCCCTTTAGACTTCCTTTTGCTACTGGATTAGCTATCATATCACCAACTTTGATTTACCTGATCCACAAGCACCAAAAACAGCAAGCACCATTTTAGGTAATCGGACTTCATGATGCTGAACCTTCCAATATTACTCTTATACAAAATACTGTAAAATATTATTACCTTTTCCAAATTAAAACCAGATTTAAAAAAAAAAAAAAAAGAAATAAAAACTAAGTTAACCGTTATTCTTGGAGAACCAATAGGATTGGTTTGTTTTGTGCACACTCGTTAAAGGAGTGTGCACAAAATTGGACTCATTGTTTTGCCATGCCATGTAATTTCCCCACTATGGTAAAACCGACAAATTTTATTAAAGAATCTAGTTATTTCATTATATTGTGTTTTGTGGGATTCTTGTTAATAAAGAATCTAGTTATTTGTATTTGGTGGGTCCCTTTTAGATTTTAGGTATTAGTATAAAATATTTGTGGGGCCCTTTATAATAAAAATCTGTTATAATAACTAAAAAGCAGGAGAGAAGAAAAAAATAAAAATTTAAAAGTTACCTAGCGGTGGAGACTACACCGGGAGGTTTAAACTACACCGCTCGGTGGAAACTTGACCCGTCCTGGCTAAGTGGCAAATTTGCCACTTAGCCAGGCCGGTTTGCCAGTTTGCCACCTCCATAGTGGGTGCTTAACTGACAAACATTCATGTTTGCCACACCCATAGGAAGGGGCCTGGTAAATGGAATAAAACAGTACCAAGAGTCGGCAGAATCAAAAACATCGAGTTCTCTGCTAGCGGTGGAGACTACACCGGGAGGTCTAAACTACACCGCTCGGTGGAAACTTGACCCGGCCTGGCTAAGTGGCAAATTTGCCACTTAGCCAGGCCGGTTTGCCAGTTTGCCACCTCCATAGTGGGTGCTTAAATGGCAAACATTCATGTTTGCCACACCCATAGGAAGGGGCCTGATAAATGGAATAAAACAGTACTAAGAGTCGGCAGAATCAGAAACATCCAGTTCTCTGCTACACTTCCCCACCCACTTTCCTGCATTCTCTTCCACCATTACGTGTCACCATCTAGATCCTTGATTTCATTAGCTTTGATCCTATGGAGAAACAGAGGGTCCTTATTATTGACTTTGGCCAATAATTATTCGACAAATAGGCGGGGGAAGAAAATGACGGAAGGGAATGGGGTAGCATTTTCGTTCATTCACTGCGGAGAACCTCCACTAACGACGGGAAAGACACCAAAATCTTACACCAAACTCTCTTTTTTTTCTTTTTTTCTTTAAAAAGCATCTTACACCGATATGTATCCATTATATACTCCCTCCGATCCATTTTACTTGATGTTTTATGAGTTTTTTTGTGTTCCAAAATAGAGGAGAGTTTAGGTATTTTCCCCAAATCCTCATTGATTTGCCCTCACAACATACTATTAATTCTCATCGTAATTAGCAGATAGATAATTACTCTAATTTTTAAATCTACTCCATGGAGGAATATTTTGTTTATCCCAAATAAAATTATAAGGGGTTCCGTGATTTACACTAAATCTAGAAATTAAAATTTTGTGCTTTAAATTTTTAGAAACTATTAATATGGGTAGATTTGGAAAAAAATATACTCTCTCTGTTGTTTCTTAATCTGGGTGAAAAACTCTAGAATGTCAAGTAAAACGGAACAGAGGGAGTATATAAAATTCTATTTTTAGGAAAGGAGAACTGCCCACACAAAAACCATGCTTCCCTAGGTGCTAATTTCCACATATTGGTGTTAGCTTTTTGGTGCATAGACATAGGTCTAATAGTTCTCATGCTCCCTTCCTTTGAGGAGATAGGAGTTCGATCCTGAACCTTGTAACTGTTAGTAGTATTTGGAGGTCGCTAATTGATAACTAAACTAACCCATAAAAAAAAAAAGATAGTAGCCCATCAAAAAAAAAAGATAGTATTTTGTAGGGTTAATTTGCGTTACCTCCCCTGGCCAAGATCATAATTAGCGTTACCTCCCCTACAGAAATTAAATTAGTGAAACCTCCCCTCGTTACATTTTCCGTCCAAAGCTGGCTATCCCAGTCAGCAGCTTTGTACACGTGGACCAGTTTTTACACGTGGACTTTGACTTTCCCAGAATACCTCCCCTGACCAAGATCATAATTAGCGTTACCTCCCCTGACCAAGATCATAATTAGCGTTACCTCCCCTACCAGTTTTTACACGTGGGAAAGTCAAAGTCCACGTGTAAAAACTGGTCCACGTGTACAAAACTGCTGGCGAGGATAACCGGTTTTGAATGGAAAAATATAACGAGGGGAGGTTTCACTAATTAAATTTTTGTAGGGGAGGTAACGCTAATTATGATCTTGGCCAGGGGAGGTAACACAAATTATCCCTATTTTGTAGCTAGTAAATGTGTGTGTAATCATATATATATACTCTCTGCGTTCCTTTTTAATAGGCTGGTTTTGTTTTTAGAGAAAATTAAGGAAATTAAGAGAACTAATCATTGAAAGTGGTCCTCATGACACTTGTCAATAAAAGAAGTGAAGTGAAATGGTCCCCATGACACTTGTCATCAAAAGAAGTTAAGAGAAAAGTGGTCCTAGAAAACTAAAGTAACATTTGACTTTCCCAATTAGGAAACCAGCCTATTTTTATGAAACATCTATTTATAGAAACCAGCCTATTAAAAAGAAATGGAAGGAGTATAATATTAGTAAAAAAGAAAAGGATACAAAATTTTAGGTTAAGGATACAAAAACTAATTGTAAGACGATTTACTTCGATAACACTAACTAAATTGTACCTTTAGATTTTACTTCTATATCCTAATTTCAGCTTTAATAGTTACAACCTGGTTGGAATAAAGAAGTGATCCACTTGATGTGAAAGATCCAAGTTAAGTTGTGGTTAAGTTATGGTTTTATAGTTTCAAACAAAAGAATAAAGTGGAGCATATTGTCAAAAAGATGCTTGAATCATATATTAAAAGAAAAAACAAATAACTGAAAGTTACAAAAGGGAAATAACTTTCCTATAATGCTATCAGGAGGATTAGATTCCCAGAGTTGGGTAACATTTGTTTACCGACCGAACTTAGATAGTGCATTTGCCACCTTATTCAGTTTTCTATTAACATATTTACATATACAAAGTGTTTAGAAAAGCCTAGAAGTCGTTTCTACACTTAGTAACATATGAAAATTGTGTCCAATTGATATTGGACTCTGCTCCATTTATGGAAGACACCAAGGAGACATTGTCTGACATGAAAATGATGCTTTGTTTATGTTGTTGAGAGGATTCTATTGCTTGAAGAAGTGCATGTGATTCTGCATTCTGCTTCGATCACTTGGATGTTGTGAAATCTTCATTCGGTCGATAAGAGACGATTCCACATCCTACAATACTGGAATGCTTCACATCAAAGCATCCACAAACATCAATATACAACCTTTATGATTAACTAAAGTATTATATGTTATGTATAGTTGTTGTGTTTACTGTAAAGTATCCAACTGAATATTAATTACACGAATAAAAGTACTAGGATATTGTTTAAATATATCAATACTTGCACGACACCTAGATTTATCTGCTACAGAGTGACCGTATAGGTACTCTTAGATAAGAGCATTTGATATTTGGTTTTATATATTGCAATATGTTATGGGATATGCGTGTTTGCGTCCGTGAACTATTATTGTCCCATACGTTGTCAAAAGTTATCTCGGTTATATGTCGATATGCATATATTGATACAAGATCGATGAACTTTTGACAAACAAAAGTTAAGCATATTATGTCAATTTATTGATGGAAGATAGGTTAAAATCTTTTGTTTACAAGGATTATGTCTATTATATGTCATTGTGCAAATAGTGATGGAAAATAGAATGAATCATTGTATATTCCGCAGTATTGATCTTCCCTGATCCATATTTTATATATATATTGTGCGGCTCCATAAGTCTTCTTGTGTGAGCATTTCCAACTAGACTAATCATAGATTCGTTTGTGGTTATTTTGGTTGTGTATCCCGATTAAATTAATCATGGGTTCTCTTGTGGTTAGTTTAATTGAGAATTTTGGATACAAAATCATTTTGTGGTTTTTGGTGTCCAAAGAAATCCTTATTTTCTCGTAAAAGTAAGGTCGCTCTTGTTGTTCTTTCGGGAATGACATCAAATGGGGGAGAGTTATTTTGAACTTATGCTTAATTGCCATATCTTTGTGGGGAGTGCGGCTGTGGAATATTTGAGGAGTTATCTTGTATCTTTATAAACTCCGTGATGAATGCATTTAGCTTCGGCTTTATGATTGCATCTAAAAAAAGTTGATATGTACTTTTCTTTGGTCTTGAAGTGTCTCCATGGAAATTTCATTAGGATCCCGTTTTCGTACCTTTGCCAATTTTATTGACAAAAAGGGGGAGAACTAATATGTAGTTCACACTACAAATACATATGGTTTTCGGATCATTATGTAATGAGGAGTGGTTTTCGTGTTGAGACGAAGTATTGACCAAGGGGGAGTAATTCATATCACCATAGTATTGTTGTGAAGTTGTGATATGAGAACTTTGATGTTGTGTAATAATACTATGACATTGTATAACAATGATCGAGAGCTTTTGTTTTCTCATTGTTATGGTTACGGAACTTCAACAACTATGATGCTGAATTGAACATAAATGGAATCATAGGAGTACTTGGAAAAGACGAAGTTTTCAAGTAACGTTGAAGCACCAAGGAGATCAATCATGTGGACGAGAAGCTACAAAGTTTTATCTATTTTGTAATCCATATGTATTGATAATTTTTTCACTAAAATTGACAAAGGGGGAGATTGTTAGAGCATTGCTCGGTCGAACTCGCATGCGTTGCTATCTCAAGCATGTTTGTCAATATTAGTGATCAAAACTATATGTCTTGATTTCTAGTTTACTTATGACTAAGTCTTGGTCTAGGATAGTTAAGTGTAGTTGAGCTCCAGACTCCATGGCGATCATCTTACGAAGACGAAGAACTACTCGAGGAACAAGTGGAACTTCATCCGACAAAAAGGTATGTGGAGACTTGAACTTATCTGTCAGTCAAAAGTCTATTCTATCTCCTACTCTTGAGACAATAGTCGTATAAGTATGATAGTTTTCATACATACACATTTGCTATTTCGAGCCGAGTTTACTCGCCTATCTTTTCCTCGAAATATGTGTTGGTGAGCTTTCACTTTAACCATTTTCATCTTTACCCGTGACGAAAGTCATGATGATGTTTCAATCTTGAAAATAGCTTTGATGACGACAGTCGTGAATAACGATTGTTATAACATTATAGAAGAATGTTTCAATGATTGAAATGTAGAGTCGAGATTACCAACTATGGATATAAGCATATATAGTGTGTTCGCGCATTAGTGTATAAATCCATGTGCCGGAAACCAAGTGCGTGCATATGTGTGCATGCGGTATTGGTGAAGGAGATAGGTTAAGTACGTGTACCCGTACGCGTACCTGCGGAAGTTTTCATACCGAAAATTTCTGCTGAGTTTGTAAGTTTGCAAACTAGTAAACCAGACACATTAGGTACGCATAAACGTGTACCCACGGAAGTTTTCGAACCGAAAATTTCTGCTGAGTTTGTAAACTCAAATCCGGTAGCTAAGGTACGCATACCTGTACGCGTACCCAAGCTGGTTATTTCTCAAATCGGTAGTTCATGAGCTTAAAACAATAAATTATAAGGAATGCAATCTTTGCAAACCGTGGCTATATTGTTCATGAATTGATTCAAGTGGATCAAACCGATTTTGCTTCAATTGTATCTATGAATAAAGACCTAAGCAATTGAACAACTCTTGAACTAGTTCTTATGAGTCATTTGAACTAGTTATGAGAAAGATGAATACGGTTAATATGAAAGTGCTCATATGGCTAACCATACTATTTGTGAACCAACTAAGTGTACACGTTTAGGAACGGTTACTCAAACCTAAATGAATACATTTCATTTGTGTGTGACAAGCTAAGTTTCGATCTAACGGTTGAAAGATATTAGCTTGGTTGAATCAGGTTTTTCATCTAACGGTTAATATTGAATGCTTTGTTACCAAGGTAACTTAGATTGCAAACCCTGATTTGAAAACTATATAAGGGGAACTCTAGCAACTAGAAAAATTAATCCCCACACCTCTTGTGTGATACTAGTTGGTTTTGCTAGAGTCGATTCTCCTTTAACCTTAGGTTTCTTCTTGAGACCCTGTAGGTTAACGACTGAAAGACTTCATTGGGATTGTGAAGCCAGACGAAACTACTTCTCTTGTAGTTGAGCGATCTGATCTTGCCATTTTCTATCGTACGAGTTCAATTGAATTATTGACTTGAGATTATATCTCCGATAGAGCAAGATAATAAGAAATCACAAACATCTTCGTATCATCGTTTGTGATTCCACAATATCTAGTTTCGCTACCATACGATTTAGATTATTGTGAGGTGATTGATAATACTAGGCTGTTCTTCGGGAATATAAGTCCGGGTTATCAATTATTTCCTGTTCACCTTGATTTATCAAAAGACGGAATAAAAACTCATAGGTTCATCTGTGGGAAACAGATTTATCTATCACCGTAGACTTTTCTGTGTGATACAGATTTGTTTATTAAAGTCTTCGAATTTGGGTCGGAGCAACTCTTAGTTGTGGGTGAGATCAGCTAAGGGAATCAAGTGCGTAGTATCCTGCTGGGATCAGAGATGTAAGGAGCGCAACTGTACCTTGAATCAGTGTGAGATTTATTAGGGTTCAACTGCAGTCCAGACCGAAGTTAGTTTGTAGTAGGCTAGTGTCTGTAGCGGCTTAATACATTGTGGTGTTCAATCTGGACTAGGTCCCAGGTTTTTTCTGCATTTGCAGTTTCCTCGTTAACAAAACTTCTGGTGTTTGTGTTATTTCTATTCTGCATTATATTTTGTTATATAATTGAAATATGACAGGTTGTGCGTTAAGATTAATCAATTAGAATATCCAACCTTTGGTTGTTGATTTACATTGATTGACACTTGAACATTGGTCTTTGGTACCGTTCAAATTATTTCACATAATAATCAGTCTCACGGATTTCTATCCGTTTGATTTGTTGATTACATTGTGAAATAGAGATATTAGAACTCTTTGTTATACTTTATTAAGATTGAGTCTAGTTGATTCTCTTGAAAGTATATTGGAGTTAGTCCATACAGATTGCTAATCGAAATATTGGGTGAGGTTGTTGTACCCCCGCTTTTTCAATTACTATATGCTTATTAGGGATATTCAAGAAAACAAGATATCAAGCAAGCTCAACAATTAGGACAACTTACTTTCTTTAAAGTTATAGAGATGCCAAATCAATTCTACTTCTCAAGCACAATTTACACAAATCAAACCATAAGTGGTTTAGATATCTATCTTGTTAAATCATAAATATCGAGACGAAGAGTACTTTGTGATTTCCATTTATCTTGTTTTTGATCAATAGTTCAAAAACTACAATAATCAATAAGCACAAGATCTGGATAACAAAAATCTATCAGGTAAAAGATAGTATGACCGGGCTTCACGAATCCCTTGGTGAAGTTTTTCGAATTCGTCACTTAATACAATTTCACCAGAGGAAACCTAGGTTTTAGAGGACGACTCTAGCTGCAAATAAGATACATAAGTGCCAAGATTGAGATTCTAGTGTGCAGGGAATCATCTATTTATATTGATGAACATGGTTGACATCTTACAACCAAATCTAAGTTCATGAACTAGTTTCCATGTTTAAGAATTACTTTTCACCAAGTAAGCGTAACTTTTCCATATATATTGATCATGTCAGCATGTTAGAAGTTTTGCTTTCATTCACAAAGAAAAAATATACAATCGTAGGTTATATTTTCTGCACCAGGTGGTTAGACCAAGGACAAGGATAAAGTAGTTCTAGAACCGACAGGCATAAAGTGGAGTATAATATCACAAGACAAAAATCAGTTCGTCGAATGTCCAAAAAAAATCGAAAAACAATTAGTCGTCTCTTAACTCAGAAGCCCTTTGTATTTGATAAGTTCGCGAACAATCCAAAAAAGTCTGTGTACTTACATATAAAAAGTATCAAGGAACCTTTTAAAATCAACCAGTTTGCGAACTGCATATATCAGTTCATGTACTATTGAAAGGAAGAGTATCTAAAAACATCTCAAAATTGACTAGTTAGTGAACTAACAAAATCAATTCGAATATGCGAGTTAATTGAGATTTAATTCATCAACTCTTTCATTTTATTAGTTCAAATTTGCAAATTGAGCAAAACAATTTGTGAACATAAGAACTAACTTGATGAATTTTTATTGCTTGAATTCTTCTTTTCAATATTCATCATTATACTAAAGTCATACGAGATGTCTCAGTAGATAGAATGGTAGATAATATGAGTAAATAGTATAATCAGTCTTCACATACCTATGTTGATGAAGTTTTTGTTGACGTCGTTGTTCTTCAGTCTTCAAAGTCGATTGGTGAATTCTGATAATCAACTACCATGCTTTATTCCAAGTGCGAGACTGACTCTAGTAGACTATAAATCAAGATGTAGTTTTGATCATTTAAATTTGACAACGGTTTTAAACTTGTGAGTTTGACCGAGCAATGCTCTAATAATCTCCCCATTTGTCAATGTTAGTGAAAAAACTATTAATTGTTTAAAATTAAATAAACTTTCAGCTTAATCTTCATAATGCTTCTTGATTTATTGAATCTTCAACACTCTTGAATTCTTCGCTCTTCAAATTCTTTTATGGTTCTGCATATGTTAGCTCAGCACCTTGTTGTTGAAGATCTGCAACTTAATAACAACTTATGAGAAGGCTCAAAGTTAGAGCATTTAAAATAAATTATTAATATACTCAATGGATGTTATGCCAGTGCATAGTATTTCTACCTACTTCAAAGTCCATTGTACCAAAATTTAATGCGATACAATGGTGATATGTTTTTCCCCTTAGTCTTCACTTGACTCTTTTTGGTATATTTGAAATTTACCTTCGTCCATCCATATAATTTACTCCCCCTTAGACAATGCTCAATAAAGTCATATTTCTTAAAAAGAAATTACTGAATAATTCTCCTGCCTTTTGTCATCAATTGACAAAGGTTTTGAATACGGATCATAATGAACTACGCCTTAAGAGATTATCAAGACTAAAGATCCATACCAAATTTTTTCGATGACGCAACTTAGTAACTTCATATATGAGAGGTTTTTTAAAGGTATTTTCCTCGTTCAAATTCCACTTCCTACAAAGATATAGTGTTTAAGCACAAGTTCATATTGTACTCTCTCCCCTTTATGTCATTCTCAAAAAGAACGACAAGGGTGACCTTTCTCTATATAAGAGAAGGATTTTTCTTGGACATTGACAAATTTAAAAGTAAATTTGTATCAAGCGCTTTTCTCACTTCTTGCCAGTTATGAACAAAGAAGCTTCATAATAATGATTTTACAGTTTAAAGGAAACATTACTCTTTATGAAAACAATTCATCACTAAAAATTTGCTTCTTTTAGTTGATAAACAAAGTGTAAAGAGTGTAATTTTTTGTGATATGATTCATAAGATTTCATTCTGATCTAGCCAGTTACGAACATAGAAATTAAAGACACATCTTTATTTTCCGCCAGTTACGAACAAGAAAATAAACAAATGTGTTAGAGCACTGCTCGGTCGAACTCACAAGCTTATTTTAATTGTTAGATGCACAAAACTATATCTTGATTTATAGTCTACTAAAATCAAGTCTCGGACTAGGATTACGGTATGGTAATTAAGTATCATACATTACTGAATAACTATCAAAGATTAAGGACTTGAGATCAAACGAAGATATTTGAAGAACTTCGTCGACAAAGAGGTATTTGATGACTGAACTATCCTATTTACTCACGACATTTATCATTCTATCTTATGACACTATGTCATACGATTTTAGTATATATAAATCGCAAAGAAGAAATTTTGAGTCAAGCAAGCTTGTCCCTTGACAATTTTGGTTGAGAACAATTTTTTGTTCATGAACTATTTTGGTTTCAAGTTGATCAATTGGAAATTGTCCAAGCAATGATATTACTATATATAGCCATTGGGAATGTTTCAAATTTTTAAAGAGAGTTTTCACACATTACTGAAATTCTGGACATATGGTAGGTACGCGTACCCAGTATGCGGACCTAATGACCTCAGTTCCATAATATAGATAGGTAGGCATACCAGTACGTGTACCCTAAGGTTATGAGTTTGTGAATTGCTAAGGGTACACATACCAGGTACGCGTACCCCAACAACCTGAGTTCACGGACTGGTCCATAGGTATGCGTACCCCTACACGTACTTACCAAGTATCGAACTAAGCAGATGATCATAAACTATTTTCATAAATACATTTGACATTGCTACAACTCTTATAAAAACTTCTAAGATAACTTTTTTCACTAAATAACTATGTGTTTGTGAATCATGGTTTAATTCTTGAGTGTTAATGAACACCACCTATTCTTGTAAGTTCATAAGGCATATTTGCCAATATGAACTATCATGTACACGGTTCCAGTACCATGGACCATACTATATGTTATTGTATGTAATTTCAACGCGAACTTCTCACATGCCTGCATGAATTCCTAATAAGATTTTCATCTAAACTGAGATATTGTTTGCTTGAACCTTAAGTTATTTTAGCTTGAATTCAAAGCTACCTAGAGCCTTGTATATCTATAAATATAGAGATTCATGCAACAAAGTTTTTTAATCCTTGGCACTTCTGTGTACTAGTTGCTTGCTAGGGTCGTCCTTGGTAAATCTAGGTTTCATGTGAGAAAAATAATTAGGTTACTACTTAAGGACTTGACTTAGGGATTTGTGAAGCCAAGTCTGACTATCTTTACTGGATAGTTCGTGTATCCTGGTCTTGTTCTTATTGATCTTCGAGGTTCTTGTTATCTCAGATCAGAAATAAGATATATAGAAATAGCAAAATTCTCTTCGTATCAAACTTTGTGATTCCTCAAGATAGATATCAAAAACTCTTCTTATTAGATTTGTTTGGATTGTTCTCATCTTGATTTCTAGTCTACTAAAGTCAAATCTAGGACTAGGATTAGAGTATGGTAGTTGGGTATCAGAAATTAATGAATAATCCTCGAATATTGAAGACTAAAGATCAAACGAAGACAATTGGAGAACTTCATCGACAAAGAGGTATGTGAAGACTGAACCATCCTATTTACTCACAACATTTACCATTCTATCTTTATGATAATATGTAGTATGATTTTAGTAGATTTAATATTACAAGAAGAAATTTTGAGTCAAGCTTGTCTTGATAAATATCTCGAAAATGATTCAAACAATGGATGTTTTAGATCCTTGACAATCTTAGGACAGTTCATTGTTCATGAAGTTTTTTTAATTCAATTTGATGATTTGAATATTTCCCAAGTGAAAAGATGAGGGTACCCAAATACACCACAATCTTTTAATTTATCCAACTATAAGTCTTCTACCGAATGTGATCGTCTATGGACAAAGTCGAGACAATACAACAAATCGGTTCACACTTCGTGTGATCGTGTATGGATACGAGATCGAGATAATATAACAACAAGATCACTTGTGTGATTAACTATGGATGATCGAGACGATACGACAACAAAGTGCGTACTTGATAATAGGTTCGGTAATAACCGAAACTATATAGGATCAATATCAAGTATTACGGAGTTAACGTACTTGTGTATTTTACTTAATTATAATAACAATTATAATGCGGAAAACAAATTAAAATACACACAACAATATTTTGTTAACGAGGAAACCGCAAATGCAGAAAAACTCCAGGACCTAGTCCAGTTTTGAATACTCTCAGAATTCACCCGCTATACAAAATCTAATACCAACTTCGTACAGTTGAGGCCAAGCAGACTACCCCTAGCTACTTGGTTCCCTTAGTATCCCTGCGCCTTCGACTTCTAGAGTCACGCACGTGAATAACAACTCCTTTGGATCGTATTCCAAATAACAAAGGAAGAATCTGTTAGGTAACCACTTTAATCAATCTTGCTAAAGATAATGATGAGTTGTTGACAAAGGCTCTTATGTTTATTCTAATAAACTCCTTTGTCTGGTTAGATCAATCTATCGAATCACTACCGAAATAATCAAGTTTTTGATTCGCACTCAATCGATATTTTATTTTTTTATTTTTAAAAAGGCAATCAATATAGATCTCAAAGAGAAAATATAGAGAGTTTCCGATCTCACGCAACTAATCAATCAAGTTTATCAAAGATAAATTGATTCTAGTGGGATCCCAACCGATCAAGGTTTGTGCACTAAATCCACAAGATACGAAAACTAATAAGAATTCTTATTCATCTTCAAATCTTCTATTTCCTTCAAATACCTGCACAACAATACTTGAATCCTCTTGTGATCAATCACACACAGAACGGAGTCTGTTAACAATGGATTATCACAAGATGTCTTTAGATCTAAAGATGGTTCTAAAGATCCCGTCGATACTTTGATCTAGTCTGAGTGAATCTTATATCAGAAGAGAAGATTCTCAAGTTTCAACAAACGTTAGTCAATCAGATCAATAATCGAAAACTAATAACACTGCAATTATCTAGTTTCCCACCAATGGTACTCGTAGATCTTCTTGATCCCACAGAAGTCTTTATACGAGCGGTCGTAAGAGATTTCACCTAATTAGGATACTTTCCTCTCCGCATAAACGGCTCCACCAGAAACAACAAGAAATGAAGTATTCCTGGCTCTTAGAATAGTTTTGCAAGAAAATGAAGACTCAAGTATTTATAGACCAAGAATGTTTGGACAACAAGGAAATTCCAAAATCGAAAATATTCTCATACGTTTTAAATGCTGGTAATTAAAACATATATTATGAAAATCATAATTAAGTGTTTTTTCACTTTTTCGGTCCAGGGATCACCTTGAGTATCGAGGAATATCTTTGAACAATAAATGATAAGAGTTATGTACATGTTCAAATATGTCTACATCTAGAAGTTTCTTAGGAAACCCTAATTCCAAGCTTCACACAAAACTTACAGAGATATGTGAATATTGGAAACTCGGTTTTGCTTGTTGGGATCAGTTGTACCAACCTCACAATGTAAGTTGTGATACCATGTCTCCAAAACGAGGTTGTGACCGGTTACTGATAGACACATTGTTGTGTCTACGTTGTCCTCGATTTTTTGTATTGTTAGTGCTTGATCTTGTACTTATTATGGTGTTTTATGTATGTGTAGGTGTATTCAGAGAAATACACTCTTGTGGAAAATTTGGCTCGAAAAAATGATATTTTGCACCCTCAGAGAAAATTACTCAGCCCCCCCCCCCCCGCCCCAAAAAAAGTGTTAAAGGCACCCCACCAAATTATTAAGGGGAACCTAATTTCTATCGGCACCCCAACAGCAGGATAAGGGGCACCCTTCATCTTCCCAGTTTGAAAATCGATTTTGCCGGGAAAAATTGGCTTTCATCTGCAGAAACTAGGATTTGAGAATTGGACGTCTTTTAAGGAGATTCAATCACTGAAACTCTTTGGGTTTACTGTATTCGACAGGATATGAGTTATATGGGTGTTGGATTCGATCCAGTTGGGATGAATACTCGGATTCAAGGAAAACAGGGAAGTAAGATAAACTGCGAACTTTCTATTTGGATTTTGTTTGACCAGTGGTGAGATTCAATCGATGGAATTGGTTGGGAATATCCTGTTTTGACTAAACAGGATTGGTATGTGTGTTAGAATCATAAAACTTGGGTTGTATGCGTGTCAAGTTGGATAACAGAAAGAGGAGGTATTCACGGGATTTTGTGGGTTTATTCTGGGAAAGTTACGGGCAGAGTTGTTCCCTGCAGTGAGTTTAAATCTACCCGAGATGAGTAGCAGAGTGTTGGAGTGTGCCAGCTGCAAGATAACACAAGAGAATACGTGAAGAGAAGAAAAAAATGAAAGAAATATTCCCGTGACTGCAGAGAAATAAATAGAGGATGATATGAAGTTATTGCGGAAGATTTGGTGTTGGTGAGGATAAAAAGGGTTCTGAGATTTCTTAGACGACTTATGGAGAGTTAGGGGAGAAAAAATAGAGCGAGAAATCGAGTGCAGTGAGCTTGTTCTTCATCGGCGGAGAAGAGAGGAAGAAGACGCACAGACTACACTTGTAGTCTGTCGTTGTTTTAACTGTCATATATTCATCTTTGTGCGACTGTAATTCTGCAACAGTTGTGAGTTATCGTTTTCTTTGTAACAGCCCCGTATTTGTAACAGAAGGTTTTGTAAGAACGCGCAATTGGGGGATAAAAAAACTAATTGGGGATAGAGGAAAAAGACAAAAACTGGATTTAAATATCAAATCAGGGTCACCCCTTATCTAAGTATTTTATCTAATTCCTAATCTACCCCTTACTAATCATGTTTAGTGGTTAAATATAATTAGTTAAGTTAATAGATTAGTTTGATAATCATTAGAATAAATCATTATCATTGAATTTGTTGATGCAACAACATCAAATCAAGATATATATGATCATGAAGGTTTAGGTGAAGAACCAACCTAGAAAAGTAAACTAGTTGAACATATAAGTGCTCCAATTACTCATATATAGGTATTAATGTATTGAAATTTGATTTTTTTTTCATTTAATTCGCCATTGTTGCGCCTGAAAAACTCAGTGCCGGCATGGTAAAAGTATGAATACCATGCCGGCAGTGACCAAAACGGCATGGTATTCATACTTTCACCATGCCGGTACACAATATCCCCCAATTTTGAAAATTGGAAGTACACTACCGGCATTGAAAGTTCATTATCGAGCATGCCGGTAGTAGTAGTGCCGGCATGGTTGATTCCCAAGTGTATCGTGCCGGTTTGAGGACAAAAACATACAGAAAACTTATCTGAAATAACAAGTACGGCATGGTATTCATCCTAAAAAACCATGCCGGAACTAGTACCGGCATGGTATTCATCATAAAAAAAACCATGCCGACACTAGTACCGGCATGGTATTCATCCTAAAAACTACGCCGGAACAAAAAAATAGTAGGGTATTCATCATAAACATAAGCCGGGAGTGGATTGAAAGTTTATGATTCTAACCCAAATGAAGTTTTAAAACAACAACAACACTTTAAATATGATTAGGTATCATGTACCTTCTCAATAAAGCCATTTCTTCTTCTTCTTCTTCTTCTTCTTCTTCTTCTTCTTCTTTCTCAAGAACAATTCAATTTTACCTATCTTTAAGAACTTGTTAGGGTTTGATTTTGATTTTGATTTTTAGTTTTAAATTTTAATTTAGATGGAAGGGTATTTTAGTATTTCCGCTCCCAAAAAACACCCCTTAACGGATATTATTGGATGGGGTTAGTAATTCATATCCCCCAATTAGTTTTTTTATCCCCCAATTGCGCGTTCTTCTGTAACGCCCTTTCACCGTTACAAATCTCTGTTTTATTATTTTTCATCCTTGTAAGCACCTTTTTGAGCAATGAAATCATACTTTGAGCGTGTTTCCAATATGATGAGCTGAACCCCGTCACTGAGACAACAGAGGAAGCAACTTTTCATGATTGTGGTAAATGAATTAATTATTTTTATGACTTTTTGCATAGATTTAGGCTGGGTTTGGTAATGCTTTTATTTTTCTAAAAGCACTTTCAAAACTTATATATGTCAATAATTTTTGAAATTGGTGTTTGGTAAAAAAAAATCAAAGTGCTTTTTGCCTAAAGCACTTCTCAAATTCCTCAATTTTTAAAAGTTGGGGAGGGGGAGCTTTTAAAAGCTACAAAAGCATAAGCTTTGGTCCCACCAAAATTTAATGCTTGATTTATCTTTTTTGTCCCTATTTTATTTTTTTAATGAGAAAAATACCCTTAAATATATGTATAATTAATTTTCTATTTCTTATATTTTATTTTTTAAATATTATTATATTTTATTTTCAAACTATCTTGTGATATCATTTCATTTAATTTGTCAAAAATAAAAATAAAAATAAAAACAAATATTAAGTAATTACTTAATTTTAGTTTGATTTTTTGTTTGAAAATTAAATAAATATATATACTAAAAAGTGGTTAAGTAAAATAATTTTTTTTAACACTCATAATAATAGTAAATTTAATATTTTATATATTTATACTTAAGAATAAAAAAATTAATTAATTTTAAACCCAATAAAATTGAATAAAACTATTTTCAGAGATATGTATGTTTTCGTCATTTGCCACAACAACAATGGTTGAATCTGATATTTTACCAAACACACTTTGATTGTTTTTTTAATCGGCTTTAAATTTAATTAATATTTTACCAAACGTCTAACTGATTTTTTCTCACAGCACAACACATCAACACACAACAGAAAAGTGCTTTTATAAAAGCCGCAACAATACCAAACTAAGCCTTAATTGTTTTATGATTTCTATTAATTACTTATTATTTTGTCTGATGTCGCATGCTTAATTTTAATTACTTTTGATGCGTCATGCTTACAACTTACAACTAACATTTTATGAAATCTATTTTTGGCAAAGAATTAAAGTCACAACTTCTTTTGTTTGAGTTATATTGTCTAGAGTTAATGACTGAACCACAAGAATATGAAAAGTAGTGAAATCCTGCGTCCCAGTGTCTCTTCATCCTGTGACCATATTTTGTATATTTATGCTAGTTTAAGTATTTTTTTCTTATTAATTCTCAAAATCAATCTCATCAAGTCTGACTGAACGACAACCTTTCTTACCACTATCTAAAATTCGATCAATTTTTGGCGTCGCTGCCGGGGACTTGTTTTTAGATTTGTTTTTAGGTTTTATTTCTATTTTTATTATTTTTGTTCTTTTTTACGCGTTTTGGTATTTTATGTTTGCTTTCAGATTCGGAGCTAAGCTAAAGAAAAAGAGAAAGTGTTGAAAAGAAAGGCAAAGCCCAAAAAGGAAAGAAAAGAGGAATCCAAAAGGAGTGAAGAGTAAAATTTTATAAATAGTTATTTTATTTTTGTTAGATTTTATTATTTTAGATTTTATTTTATTTTATTTTATTTTATTTTATTTTTAGAAACTTTATTTAGGGTTTTTATTATTGTAATTTTTTATTTTTGGACTTTTTGAATTTTATTTTTGGGACATTATTTTTAAAACCCTAAGGAAGGGTTAGTTTAAATATTAAACTGCACAGGGAAGGACGACAGTTACGATACTGTTTCGGCCCCTCGGGTTCGTACACTGACATAGGAATCGGTGGCCCGAGTCGACTTCAACGGTTTATCCCCTGTCTAGAATGGGAGGTAAGTTTGTCTAAACACCCGCGAATCCCCTGTCAGCGGGTTTACTGTCTTCCTTCGTATGCTTATATGTTAAGTACTGAAAACGATTTAATTTCCTAGTAAAGGGCAAGGCCTGGCCATACAAGATAAGGGTTCGGATTTCATCACCATTCTCTTCTTGTTTGCTTTAGGAAAACGATACCAAATGCGAACCCAAGCTTAAAATACTGACTAGAACGAGACCAATAGGGTAACGAGCTTATATGAAAGTCGTTCAAAAGGATCGTATTGGGTATCTTGTTATCCCATATCAAAGTTCAGGAAGATTACTGGAAGTCGATTAGAGCCGCCTTGTAACCCAGGGAAGCGTTTCCAAAGGTGGGGGTATCAAAGCTCCTATGACCTTCTCCTGCTTCTCTTCGACTTACTTTATTCGGATCGTCCTACGAGGTTTGCTAAAATTGTACCTAGTTTCCTCTTGGAAGAGTAGAAGCTGGTCTAGAAACAATCTAAGTGGATCCATAATACTTTTTGTTTGCTAGATTAAATAGGCTTGTTTTGGTCGAGTCAACCTTGTTTGTACTTGTGTAGAATTCCCTTGCAGTTAGGATGTCAAACTGGTATTATAGTATCCAATACAATGATTATCCAACTGAACAATTTGGATATTACTCTTTTTAGGACCATAGTGTGAATAGTGGTTGGGAACGCCAACCTTTTGAAGGTTATGGGACATACCATGGTGAGCCCAATTACTATCCCACACGCGCATCGGTCATTCGAGCAAGAATATTATAGTACTAGTTCTTCGTCCTTGGAAGATACAATCAAATTATTGAAAATTAGTCATTTTTATGATCCCTCTGTTCCTATTCCTCCTTTAGAAGAGTCCCTCAGAAAGTTAGCTGAGTCGACACGTAAGTTAGCTGAAATGAATATTGTAGTTATGGACGAAAGACCTACAACAATGAGTGAACCTTCTTTAGAAGATACCCTCAAGCAGATAGTTGAGACGAACGAAAAAATTGCTCGAAATAATCTGAATTTCCAACACAGTGTTCCCAGTTTCACCCTTGAAAATGAGGATAGTTACTATTCACCTAATCAAGTTGATGAGGATAGAATCGGAGATACTATTTTAGATGAGGTTCAACCATTTTTATATTATTATAATGATTATGAGGATAGTGTTGACGAAGAATCATACATATGTAGGATAGTGATCAGGAAATTGTAACTCCAGTCGAGCTTCATAATGATAGTATTATTTCTGGTTCAAATCGCAATAATTTTAATGATTATTCACCTATTCGAAAGGACGAGGATTTGACTAGAGATACCACCATTTTAGATGATGTAGTTCATGATCCTTAGCCTGCAATGTGTTGGATAATCCATCATTTGATATGCCTATAAGTGAATCGGATGAAGTATCTATGATTAACAACTTAGTTAATGAGCCTATACTAAAACCTTTCTCTGATAATCCTTTATATGATTACGATGATGGTTTAGAGGAAAGAGTTTACCCTGAGAATACTGTTTTAAAGTCTAGAGAGTTAGAAACACTAGTCTTACAAGAAGATAAACTCGTAGAGATAAGTGAGGATGCTGATTGTAACTTAGAAGAACCAATTGACCATTTTCAGGAATCCGATGTTCTAGAAATTAGGAAAATTGTGACTAGTCTATCTAGAGACACTGAAAACTTTAAGTTTGGGGGTGATTATCATTCTCCGTGTTCCTTACCTTTAGCTCTCAGAAAGTTCCCTCGCGTAGGACTTGACATATGTGCCTCAACCATTTTACAAGATTATCTTCATGCACGTTTTCCCGAACCTAGTTACGTCCATAAAGAAGTTCAGTTGTTAGAAACCCATCATCTGCTTGACGTGGTTAACCCAGGCTATGATACCAAGGTTGAATTTGTTTTCCCACCAGAAACTTTTCTTCCAATTGTGGGAAATTATGAATTTCAGATGTGTCAGTTAATAAGTTTTGAGACTAAACCTAATTACTTTAGGACATTAGGGTCGACACATTTGCTTAAGAATGACCACTACTGTGGTCAAATGTGTGTGTCAAATCTGATTGACTTAGAGGATCCCCAATTATTCAGGTTATTGTTATGTGCTTCTAAGTTCTTAGTTTACTAATCTCTTCCAATGTTTGGCTAAAGACTTTAAACTTAGCACTCCTTGGGAGGTAACCCATGCTCATGCGACACGGTAATATCTTTCCTTCCTCTTTTCCTTCAAGTGGTAATAGTTTCTCCTTGTTCATGTTTTTAATTTTATCTTTAGAACATTGAGGATAATGGATTAGATTTAAGTTTGGGGGTATGGGAGAAACTTTTAGTTGCATTTTTTTAGAAACTTCTAGTGTCACATAGTATTCGGTTAGCTAAGTTTACATATTGTTTCTCACCGAAAAGATGGAAATTCGTAGGGATAGCATTCTAGTGAGACATTAGAGAAAAAGACATTATTTAGAAATCATTGACACTCACGAGAGAACATGTACCTTTTAGAGGGTAATCGTGATGGACCTAACCATCCATGATAGAAAGACAATTAGGCCAGAGGAAATGCCTGAAAGACAAAGCCACCTCACAATGTATTCTTAGTTACTGGATTACGACTCTCTCTCAGTAGAAACTTATCATCATCAACAAGCGGAGCGATATCAAAATCTATGAAGAAAGTTGAAGACGTTTAAGGTTTAGAAGCAACAATAGAAAAGCAGAATTTAAAATCAAAGTTTAAGACTTAGTTATAAGACGTTATAAGAGCAAAGAAAATCAAACGATATAAGTTGTTGAAGTTCATGATACCAAGACATTACAAGTTTCGAAGATCCAAGTGCTAAAGTCCTTTCATGGCCATGTAAATTTTAGTCTTGTTATTACTTTGTTTTCAAAAAAATAAAAATTAATTAATTAATTAAATTGAATTTTGTAGTTACCTTTTTGTTCAATAAGGCCACCGGGAAGTAGAAATCTATAAATAAGTTTCAAGCAAGAAATTGAGGAGAAGAGTTAATTGTCAAGGTTCTACGAGGTTCGAGAATTTATCATCAACATTTGAAGCCGAAGAAGACATTGTTTCTACTGAGAACTATGAGAGAGTCGAAGATAGATGCATATTGGTTGCTTTGTTAGTCCGCTTTCCATCTGGCACAAGATCTTTCTAGCACTGGTTAACTCATCACTCGTAATTTATCCAGTTGTGTAGCAGATGTCCCTCTCATATTTATCTCTCTCCTAATCTTATCCAGCTGAAAAACGGATACATCTCATAATGTTTATCTAACTGTATAGCGGATATCTATTTATCTAGCTGCAAAGCGGAGTCTCCTATTTTCTTCATTCAGCTGTAGAGCAGATACCTTTGATTTCTATTGCATTCTAGTTACTTGGCGATGGGCTGAGAATATGTGTGTCCTCATAGCTCTTTGGATACTTGTGAGCAATTAGAAGTCAAGGTTTTGTGGGTACACCTCTTGTAAACCATCCCGAGAAAACTCGGCCACTAGGGCCACCTAGGGGTTCAAAGGCTTGTTGCCTGTGACTGTGAGTTAGGATTTTATCTTCTAGATTAGTTTTGCTCGAGGACTAGCAAATAATAAGTTTGGGGGTATTTGATAGACACATTTTTGTGTCTAAGTTGTCCTCAATTTTTTGTATTGTTAATGCTTGATCTTGTACTTATTATGGTGTTTTATGTATGTGTAGGTGTCTTCGGAGAAATACACTCTTGTGGAAAATTTGGCTCGAAAAATGATATTTTGCACCCTCAGAGAAAATTACTCAGGGCACCTCCCAAAAGTGTTAAAGGCACCCCACCAAATTACTAAGGGGCACCCAATTTCTATCGGCACCCCAGGAGCAGGATAAGGGGCGCCCTTCATCTTCCCAGTTTGAAAATCGATTTTGGCGGGAAAAATTGGCTTTCATCTGCAGAAACTAGGGTTTGAGAACTGGACGTGTTTTAAGGAGATTTAATCACTGAAACTCTTTGGGTTTACTCTATTCGACAAGACAGGAGTTATATGGGTGTTGGATTCGATCCAGTTGGGATGAATACTCGGATTCAAGGAAAATAGGGAAGTAAGATAAATTGCAAACTTTCTATTTGGATTTTGTTTGACCAGTGGTGAGATTCAATCGATGGAATTGGTTGGGAATATCCTGTTTTGACTAAACAGGATTGGTATGTGTGTTAGAATCGTAAAACTTGGGTTGTATGCGTGTCAAGTTGGATAACAGAAAGAGGAGGTATTCACGGGATTTTGTGGGTTTATTCTGGGAAAGTTACGTAGAGAATTATTCCCTGCAGTGAGTTTAAATCTGTCCGAGATGAGTAGCAGAGTGTTGGAGTGTGCCAGCTGCAAGATAACATAGGAGAACGTGTGAAGAAAAAAAAAGGAAAGAAATATTCCCGTGACTGCAGAGAATTAAAGAGATGATGATATGAAGTTATTACGGAAGATTTGGTGTTGGTGAGGTATAAAAAGGGTCCTGAGATTGCTTAGACGACTTGTGGAGAGTTAGGGGAGAAAAATATAGCGAGAAATCGAGTGTAGTGAGCTTGTTCTTCATCAGCAGAGAAGATAGGAGAAGATGCACAGACTACACTTATTGTCTGTCGTTGTTTTAACTGTCATCTATTCATCTCTGTGCGACTGTTGTTCTGCAACAGTTGTGAGTTATTGTTTTCTTTGTAACAACGTCGTATTTGTAACAGGAGGTTCTGTAACGCCCATTCACCGTTGCAAATCTTTGTTTTATTATTTTTCATCCTTGTAAGAATCTTTTTGAGCAATGAAATCATACTTTGAACGTGTTTCCAATATGATGAGCTAAACCCCGTCACTGGGACAACGGAGGAAGCAACTTTTAATGATTTTGGTAAATGAATTAATTTTTTTTATGACTTTTTGCATATATTTAATTGCTTTATGATTTCTATTAATTACTTGTTATTTTGTCTGATGTCACATGCTTAGTTTTAATTACTTTTGATGCATAATGCTTACAACTTACAACTAATGTTTTATGAAATCAATTTTTGGCAAATAATTAGAGTCACAACTTCTTTTGTTTGAGCTATATTGTCTAGAGATAATGACTGAACCACAAGAATATGAAAAGTAGTGAAATCCTGCGTCCATGTGTCTCTTCATCCTGCGACCATATTTTGTATGTTTATGCTAGTTTAAGTATTTTTTTATTAATTCTTAAAATCAATCTCATAAAGTCCGAGTGAACGATAACCTTTCTTACCACTATCTAAAATTCGATCAGTTACACCTTGCTTCCCAGAGGTAGCTTGTGATCGGTTACACCTTATTTCCTGAATTAGCTTGTGATCGATTACACCTTGCTTCCCAAAGGTAACTTGTGATCGATTACAACTAACTTCCAATTTATCTTGTGACCGCTTATACCTTGGTTCCCAAAGTAACTTATGGCCGGTTGCAACTTGCATTCCAATATAGCTTGTGACTGGTTACAACTAGATTTACAATGAAGCCCATTACCGATTGCAACAAACTATATTATATAGGCTATGACCGGTTATACCATCAATCTCAACAAGTTAAGATAGGTTTCACCAAAGTCATCTTCAATTGGTTATCCAAAAGATATTCAAAGAATAACAAGACCAATCATGATTTCCTTTCGATTATGAAACAAGTTCATAAATGTACTTCATTTAAACAAATGTTATAAAACATTGTTTCCTAGGGTGAATTCATTCCTATATAATGCACACATAATCAAATAACTATATACAATAGATTATGTCGATGTCGTACTTACGAAGTTCCAAAAGATAAGCGTCCATACTTCGTAATATGTTTTCCTTGAAACTTTGATCATACTATTATGACCAAGTCACATTACTAGAGTATTATATACAATATATACAACTTTGCATGTTATGTTTTCAATATAGCTCGACTTGAAAGATACGTTAGGAACGAAAACAAGATCAAGTCAATATTACTAACCTCAAGTGGAAGGATGATGTCGTCATTGTAGTCGTTACTTCTTCTCATTCTTCATGTCTTCAGAGTAATACTTTTATGTCTCAACATTCCTAGACTTTAGTCTAACCTAAACGAAGTTGTCTCTAGTATTTAATCAAGCGACTCTAGATGAGTTTTGATACTAAAATATGACAACCAAACTTGACATACCAACGCTTGGTGAGTTCAACTGAGCTTGCTCTAACAATCTCCCTCTTTGTCAATTTTAGTGACAAAACTCTTATTGCATATGAAGTTAAACTCATACGCTTGATTCCAAGTTTCAACATCACGATATCCTGCATATATTCAATAAAAAATTACTGATGTTAACATTTAAATAACAAAAGCTTTAACTCCCCCTAAAGGCAAGCTAGGTAAATATTCAATCCAAACATCTTTGTTATTCCCCTTTTGTAGTCAGAAATACTACACATCATTATGATATATTTATCCTCCTTAGTCTATGCTTTACTTTTTCTTTAGATATAATGTTTAAGCAGAATTGTCTTTTCTTAGTGATTAAAAATCACTTGTTTACTCCATATATTTCTCCCCCTTTTTGTCACAAAATGACAACGGTTCGAGCAGATAAAGTACAAACCGAAAGGATATTCTTACAAATCTATAGGACTTGTACAACCTATAAGAGTTAAGCACGAAGGTTTCACATACCGTTTTAGATAACCGATATTAAAACCGAAACTATAAAAGTAATTTAGTTTCAGTATGTTATCAAGGAAACAATTGCCCGAAGGAATTTTCCCTATAGTCCAACAAATTGACTAAGATACTTAATTTCATTGTTGAACCGATTGTGTATGCATGCACAATCGCTTATTTCGATAAGACCAAAATAAAGATCATAATTAAATTTATTTTTCTCATCAGGCTTTAATTATTCAGAATATAACTTAAACCTTTCCCTTTAGACAAGACAAACATTAGGTTAGTTAAATAGTTTGTCTTGTCAAGGAATTCAATTAGACATAAATAACCAAATCCTCCAATTGATAAGTCTAAATAAGATCATAATTAACTTGGTTTCTCTTATCCGGAATCATATGGACTAAACAAATGATCCCGTATCTTTTGTTAAGTCAAAAACACTAGATACAAACCAAAAGAAATTGACTTGCAATTGTTTTTCTTAACCGGAAGCAATTGAAACAAATATAAACATTACAGCACCGCAATTGCACCGAATTTCGTTAAGCAAAAACACTTGATAACCCAATAATAAAGAAGATACCAAATCATAAGCCAATTGAATTGACACAATTTTTCTTAACCGGAAAAAATTGAATCATATAAACAATCAATACACAACATAATGGAACATATCAATTGTACCGAATTTTTTTTAAGCAAAAGCAAATTATATGCAATATAAACAGGCTTTTCTTGAACAAGAAAAATAATTAATTAACAAATAAAGTCGTCACCTCAGTTCCGCAGCCACTACTCCCCAGAAATATATCTCATTAATCCATCACCATTTGCACAATGACAAACAATAGACATAATCCTTGAAAACAAAAGATTTTAACCTATCTTCCATCAATAATTGACAATATAGGCTTAACTTTTGTATTTGTCAAAAGTCCATTCATTCTTTTATCAACATAAGAATATCGATTTACGAAAGACTTTACTTTTGACAAGATATGGGACAATCATAGTTCACGGACGCAAACATACATATCCCATAACAATTGTAATATATAAAACCATAAAGATTAATACTGCAAAAATCATCTTCCAAACAAGTTTAGAGTTTAAACAAATAAATCTAAAAACATGAAGATGAAAATGTTCGACATAGCTATGTGTAATCACAATAATGGTTATTCCAAACTCTAGTTATTCTTCTAACAAAAACAGAAAAATAGAAGATTTACTAGATAACACAATTTACTCATCTTCTTCTTCCTCATCGGAGATATACCAAGATGCTTGAATTGTATTCAATTCTTCCTTGAGTTCGGGAAACTTCGTTGCAACCAAAGACAATTGTTCTTGGACACACTTCACCCTTGAATCGACTTTACAAACACCTTTGTGAATTTGTTAATAAGAACTATCCCCTGGTGTGTTGTCATCCTATCGCAAGAACAAAAGAACAACAACAAAAGCAACCTTTACCAGAGAAAGGTTGAATCAGTTTTAACTAATGCGTGCCAATAGCAAAAGTCTAAACCTGAAACACATATGTTATGCTAAACACAACTTATCTAAACATAAATTGATTATCAACACATTGTGACTTTTCACATATGAGTTTCAATCGGAACACCTTATGATCCTTTGGTAAAGCCTACCAACATGGGCTAGAACTTAATCCCGCTAAATCAAAAAAGCCACACAAATCATAAGGGCATTCATCATATGATATCGAATATTAAGGTTCATAAAAACTGAAATCAGACATCTCATTAAACCGAAATCACATAACAAAAATATAGGCATTCATTCACACGCTATGAAATCGGAAACTATTACATTAAACAAAAATTATAGAATAATAATTTTATTCATAATAAATATTGATAGTTTTATTCAACTAGGCCTTATACAAAATAAGAACTTAATCTTATTTTTGCTTTGCATGCCTTTTCTGAGATTTGCTTCAGTGGGTTCTCAGCTTCTGTCAGATTTCTTTTACAATAATCCAACTCCCTTCTATACCCTAATTCCAAGCTCCAAAATATTATGTCGATATCGTACTTATGAAGTTCCAAAAGATTAACGTTCACACTTCGTAATATGTTTTCGTTGACACTTTGATCATACTATTATGACCAAGTCACATCACTAGAGTATTATTTACAATATATATAGCTTCACAAGTTATATTTTCAAATAGAACGACTTGAAAGATACGTTAGGAATGGAAACAAGATCAAGTCAATATTACTAACCTCAAGTGGAAGGATGATGTCGTCATTTTAGTCGTTAATTCTTCTCATTCTTCGGGTCTTTAGAGTAATACTTGTACATCTCAACATTCCTAGACTGTCTAGTCTAATCTAAACGAAGTCGTCTCTAATATTTAATCAAGCGACTCTAGATGAGTTTTGATACTAAAATATGACAACCAAACTTGACATACCAACGCTTGGTGATTTAAACCGAGTTAAGCTCTAACAATCTCCTCCCTTATCAATTTTAGTGAGAAAACTCTTACTCCATCTGTTTCAAAAAGACTGTCCTCTATTTCATTTTCGTATGTTTCAAAATTGTGTCCAGCTTCTGTTTATAGTCATATGTTTCCAATAAACTCTCTAATATACCCTTAAATTTTTATATTCATAAATTCATTTTTAATGGGACCTGGTCTAAAATATTAAAGAAATATGTATCATTAAGGAAACAAATATATCCTGCATTCCTTTTAAGTAAATATATATTTCGCTCCAAAAATTAAATTCCTTATAAAGTTGATACTCCATAAATTCAATATCTTTTAGTTTTCCTTTTATATTTCGTATTTATAATGCTCAAAACAATTTCAGGTAGTTCTTATTACTAGCATTTTTATTAAAATAAAATAGGTAAGTAACTAAGGGTAGTCAAGTAAAGTACTATAGTCTCCTTAATATTTTGACAAAGTCAAAGCGGGCAGTCTTTTTGAAACGGAGGGAGTATTACATATGGAGCTAAACTCATACGCTTGGTTCCAATTTCAACAACACAATATTCTGCATATATTCAATAACTTAATGCCGATGTTGACATTTGAATAACAAATCTTTTACTCCCCCTAAAGGAAAGCTAAGTAAATATTCAATAACTTAGTCTATGCTTTACTCTTTCGTTAGATATAATGTTTAAGCACAATTTTCCTTTCTTAGTGATTAAAATCACTTGTTTACTCCATATATTTCTCCCCATTTTTGTCACAAAATGACAAAGGTTCGAGCAAATAAAGGTCAAACCGAAAGGATCTTACAAATCTATAAGACTTGTACAACCTATAAGAATTAAGCACGAAGGTTTCACATACCGTTTTAGATAACCGATATTAAAACCGAAACTAAAAGAGTAATTTAGTTCAATATGTTATCAAGGAAACAATTGCCCGAAGGAATTTTCCCTATAGTCCATTAAATAGACTAACATACTTAATTCCATTTTTGAACCGATTGCGTATGCACAATCGCTTATTTCGACAAGACCAAAATAAAGATCAGAATTAACTTTATTTTTCTTATCAGGCTCTAATTATTCAAAAAATAACTTAGACCTTTCCCTTTAGACAAGACAAAAACTAGGTTAGTTAACTAGTTATTCTTGTCAAGGCATTCGATTAGACTTGAAATCCTCCAATTAATAAGTCTAACTAAGATCAGAATTAACTTAGTTTCTCTTATCCGGAATCATATGGACTAAACAAATGATCTCGTATCTTTTGTTAAGTCAAAAACAATGGATACAAACCAAAAGAAATTGACTTGTAATTATTTTTCTTAACCGGAAGCAATTGATCCAAATATAAACATTACAACACCGAAATTGCACCGAATTTCGTAAAGAAAAAACACTTGATACCCAACAATAAAGAAGATACCAAATCATAAGCCAATTAAATTGACATAGTTTTTCTTAACCGGAAACAATTGAATCATATAAACAATCCATACACCGCATAATGGAACATATCAATTGTACAAAATATTGTTAAGCAAACTATATGCAATATAAACAGGCTTTTCTTGAACAGGAAAAATAATTAATTAACAAATGAAATCGTCACCTCAGTTCCGCAGCCACTACTCCCCAGAAATATACTCCCTCCGTTTCTAGAAAAGAGATACTTTCACTTTTTCAATTTGGCCTATTTTTAGGCTAAAATGAAAAAGTGAAAGTATCTCTTTTCCAAAAACAGAGGGAGTATATCACTAACCGCAAATTCAAATAAGAACTCTCCCCTGATGTGTTGTCATCCTATCGCAAGAACAAAAGAACAACGACAAAAGCAACCTTTACCAGAGAAAGGTTGAATCGGTTTTAACTAATGCGTGCCAATAGTAAAAGTCTAAACCTGAAACACATATGTTATGCTAAACACAACTTATGTAAACATAAATTGATTATCAACACATTGTGACTTTTCACATAAGAGTTTCAATCGGAACACCTTATGATCCTTTGGTAAAGCCTACCAACATGGGCTAGAACTTAATCCCGCTAAATCAAAAAAGCTACACAAATCACAAGGGCATTCACCATATGATATCGAATATTAAGGTTAATAAAAACTAAAATCAGACATCTCATTAAACCGAAATCACATAGAAAAAATATAGGCATTCATTCATAGGCTATGAATCGTAAACTATCACATAAAACAAAAATTATAGAATAATAATTTTATTCATAATAAAAATTGATAGTTTTATTCAACTAGGCCTTATATAAAATATCAAAATAAATCAACATATTGAATAGCCTAATTTTAAATAAGAACGTAATCTTATTTTTGCTTTGCATGCCTTTTCTGAGATTTCCTTCAGTAGATTCTCAGCTTCTGTCAGATTTCTTTTACAATAATCCAACTCCCGTCTATATTCGGCATCATTTCCATCTTGTTTTAGAGGCCGCCGATGATTGGAAATACGATGCTCATAGCAATAGATTCCATTCTTAGCATCAGTAATATCATCTTTGAGTAGATCCATTCTCCCAATGAGTTCTATTGTTCCTTTGAACATGCTAGAAGCAATGATTTTTCAGAGAGTTGTCTTGATGGGAAAAGAACAATACTCGGAGCACATTTCAAATTTCCCCTTTTCAAAATATGTGGAGATTGACTCGAGAATTTTCTCAATTTTTTCGAGACAATATTCACAGAAAACATCACTACACTCTCTTCCCTTCTTTACAAAAGAAATATTATGTAGTTCTTGAAAATGCAGGGGTCTAACAACCACACCCAAAAATTCGTTTGGCAATTTGAGAGGACTTACTCCAATACACTTTCTAGAGAATCAACTAGACAGTCAGACTCAATCTAGAGTATAGTATATCAAAGAGTTTTAATATCTTTGTTTCACAATGTAATCAGCAAATCAAACAGATAGACATCCGTGAGCATGATTATAATGTGAAACAACTTGAACGGTACCAAAGACCAATGTTCAAGTGTCAATCAATGTAAATCAACAACCAAAGGTTGGATATTCTAATTGATTGATCTTAACGCACAACCTGTGATATTTCAATTATATAACAAAATATAATGCGGAAAAGAAATAACACAGACACCAGAATTTTGTTAACGAGGAAACCGCAAATGCAGAAAACCCCCGGGACCAAGTCCAGATTGAACACCACATTGTATTAAGCCACTACAGACACTAGCCTACTACCAATTAACTTCGGACTGGACTGTAGTTGAACCCTAATCAATCTCACACTGATTCAAGGTACATTTGCGCTCCTTACGTCTCTGACCCCAGCAGGATACTACGCACTTGATTCCCTTAGCTGATCTCACCCACAATTAAGAGTTGCTACGACCCAAAGTCGAAGACTTGATAGACAAATCTGTCTCACACAGAAAAGTCTATAGGATTGAATAAATCTGTCTCCCACGGAAATACCCAAGAGTTTTTGTTTCGTCTTTTGATAAATCAAGGTGAACAGGAACCAATTGATAAACCGGACTTATATTCCCGAAGAACAGCCTAGTATTATCAATCACCTTACAATAAACTTAATCGACTAGCGAAACAAATTATTATGGAATCACAAACAATGAGACGAAGTTTGTTTGTGATTACTTTTCTATCTTGCCTATCGGAGATATAAAATCTCGAGGAAATTATTTCAATTACACTCAACATGATAGAAACAACAAGATCAGATCATGCAACTACAAAGATAATAGTTGGGTCTGGCTTCACAATCCCAATGAAGTCTTCAAGTCGTTAACCTACAAGGTCTCGAGAAGAAATCTAAGGTTAAAGGAGAATCGACTCTAGTTATGAAACTAGTAACACACAGGAGGTTTGTGGATTAGGTTTCCCAGTTGCTAGAGTTCTCCTTTATATAGTTTTCAAATAAGGGTTTGCAATCTAAGTTACCTTGGTAACAAAGCATTCAATATTCACCGTTAGATGAAAAACCTGATTCAACCAAGCTGATATCTTTCAACTGTTAGATCGAACTTATCTTGTTACACACAAATGAAATGTACCCTCATTTAGGTTTATGTAACCGTACCTAAACGTGTACACCATGTTGGTTCACAAATAGTTAACCGAGGTTAGCCATATGATTACTCTCATATCAACCTTATTCATCTTAACCATAACTAGTTCAAATGACTCAAATTAAACTAGTTAAAGAGTTGTTCAATTGTATAGAAAACACAATCAAAACCAAATCGGTTTGATTCACTTGAATCAATCATGAACATTATAGCCACGGTTTGCAAAGATTGTATTCCTTATGATTTAAATGTTTAAGTCCATGAACTGAACGATTTGACAAAGTAGCCAGCTTAAGTATGCGTACAGGTATGCGTACTTAAGCAACCGGATTTGAGTTTGTTAAGTTTCCAAACTCAGCAAAAAATTTCGGTTTGAAAACTTCCGCCAGTATGCGTACTTGTACGCATACTTATCTTATCTCCTTCATCAATTTCGTATACACACATATGCATACTCTTGGCTCCCGGTTTATGGATTTAAACACTAATGTGCGAACATACTATATATGCTTATATCCAAAGATGGTTACATCCTAGACTCTTTATTTCAATCATTCAAACATTCTTCTATAATGACAATAGCCGTTTTTCACACACTATTAGCATCAAAGCAATTTTCAAGATATTGAAATAATCATTATCGAAACATTCCAAGCCTACATCAAATGATTGTATCACACAAACCATGTAAGATGTTACTCGATAATTTTCTCATGATATAAGATAAACTTGATCGAAGCGAAAGCTTACCAATACATATTTCGAGAAATATGTAAGCGAGATATACTCAGCTCGAAATCTCAAATGTGTATAGAGAAAACTATATCGTAACACGACTTATGTCTCAATATAGGAGATAGTAGAAATAGACTTTCCAAGTGATAGATAAGTTCAAGTCTCCACATACCTTTTGTCGAAGAATTTCCACAAGCTCCCCTTAGTAGTTCTTCGTCTTCAAGAGATGAACGTCGAGAGATCTAAGCTCAACTACACTATCTATATCCTAGTCCGAGACCTCTATAAATAGTCTAGAAATCAAGACTTATAGTTTTGATCACTAACATTGACAAACATGCTTGAGATAGCAACGCATGCGAGTTCGACCGAGCAATGCTCTAACAATCTCCCCCTTTGTCAATTTTAGTGACAAAACTATCAATACATATGGATTACAAAATAGATAAAAATTGTAGCTTCCCATCCACATGCTTGATCTCCTTGGCATCTTCAACGCGGCTTGAAATCTTCGTCACTTCCAAGTACTCCAAGATCTTAAAGATTGTAAGTCCAACATCATAGTTGTTGAAGATCCGTAGCTATAACAACGAGAAAACAAAATGCTCTCAATCATTGTTATACAGTGTCATAGTATTATTACATAGCATCAAAGTTCAAATGTATCACAACTCTGACAACAATACTATGGTGATATTCATCACTCCCCCTTAGTCAATACTTTATCTCAACATGAAAACCACTCCCCCTTACATAATGATCCGTAAACCATATGTATTTGTAGTATCACACTACACATTAATTCTCCCCCTTTTTGTCAATGTAAATTGTCAAAGGTACGAAAACTAGTGGGATCCTCATGAAATTTTCACGAAGATACTTCATGACTAAAAGAGAATACCATACCAACTTATTTAGATGCAATCATAAAGCCGAAGCTAAATGCATTCATCAAGGAGTTAATAAAGATACAAGATAACCCCTAATATTCCACAGCCGCACTCCCCACAAAGATTTGGCAATTAAGCACAAGTTCAATATGAACTCTCCCCCATAAAATATTATCCCCGAAGGAACAACAAAGGCGACCTTGCTTTTACAAGAATAGAAGGATTTCTTTTGGACAAAATCAAATCACATGAAAAACATGAATTTGAATCTAAAATATTCAATTGAAACAACCACAAGAGAACCCATGGTTAGTTCAATCGAAAAATACAACCAAATTAATCACAAGAAATCCCACGATTAATTTAGTTGGAATACCCAACCAAATTAACCACAATGTGATCAATTTAATTGGTCATGCTCGACATAAGTGAACTTACGGAGCAACAACAAAAATAACCAAAAGAGAATGATTAATTTAGTTGGACATGCTCGACATATGGAACCTTACGGAGCAACAACTAAGTTAATCATAAGAGAATGATCAACTCAATCGTTTATGCTCAAACACAAGAAACCTTACGGAGCAACACAGTATATGCACAAAAATGTGGATCGGAGATCAACCAAATACTGCAGAATAGACAAGGATTCATTCTATTTTCCATCACTATTTGCACAATGACATACAATAGACTTAATCCTTGTAAACAAAAGTTTTATCCTTTCTTCCATCAATTAATGACATAAAAGGCTTTAACTTTTGTAATGTCAAAAGTTCATTCTATCTTCCATCAATACATTCATACCGACATAATAGAGATAACTTTTGAACAAGTATGGGACAGTCACAGGTTCACGGACATAAACAACATATCCCATAACAATTTGCAATATATAAAATCATAAAGATTAAATTGCAAAAATCATCTTCCAAAAACTTAAATTTAAATAAATAAATCTAAAAACATGAAGATGAGAATCGTTGGACATAGCTATGTGTACTCACAATAATGGCTATTCCAAACCCTAGTTATTCTTCTAAAAACATAACAAAGAAGATTTACTAGACATAATAAAAAACAACCCTTAGAACAAAGAGCAGTCACAAGCGATACTTAGAGTTCCGGGACGGAAGCTTCACTGGTTCCAAGACCTTCAAACTTGTGACTAACTGTATCAACTGCGTCTTCGGAGAAGATATCCTCATTGAGAAGATCCTTAACTTATAACTCCATGAGAACAAGATCAGAATCAATTTTTTCAACTCAGTTCGCAACAAGTGAAGATCCTTTACAGAGTTCTCGAGCTTCAGTTGAGTCTTCCCAAGATCAGTGAGAAAACCATGAACCACTTCAGCAGAGACCATCTCAGTATTTTCTCGATCTTGATGAGAAAATGCATAATAGCATGAGGCACAAGATTCGAGTTCATCAGGTTTAACAATGGTTCTTTTCTTCTTCAAAACAAACTCCAAATAGACCGAATCATCAATTGAATCGGCTGGTAAATCCCAAGAACTTGAAGTAGACCCCATCCTTAAAAGACCACAACAAAAGTATGCGTACTCTATAAAGGACTTAGGTATTTATAGGTTTCTCAAGAACCATTAGGGTTTCCAAGTTTGGTCCGTGCCTATGTGGAAGGGATTACACGTACGTACACAGACTTGCCCTTATACCAAGGGGTTGTGAAGAAGATTTGGCAAATTTTTTCTAGGTGAGAAAATAAAAAAACTCAGCTCATAAAATTGTTCTCCCAATAGAATAATTAGAGCGCAACAATTTGTCCCCCCTTTTTTTTTAAAAAAAAACAAAAAAAACAATCATAACAAAATACAAACAAAATACTCATTCAACAACAAATGTTTGTTAGTGACAAACCGGATAAGAACACTAAGAGGATAGCTGGAGAATCAAAAACATTTGCCACATAGTATACCTGATTATATCTCACTCAACAAGGATTTTTTTTTCGAGTGAGAGTTCAACCTTGTGATTAATTAGCACAAGTATGAGCCTTGAGCTCATTAAGTGAACGTTGTTTATGGTTAAGCCTCTTTTTCCTGTTCTTTGGAGAAAAACCATTATGATGTGAAAAGTTATCATAAAACTTATTATCATCAAGGTATGACACATAGTTTTGATTCTTTCTTGAGAAATTTACAGAGAGACTTGTCAGTCTGTTGATGATATCTTTATATCTTTCAATTATCCTTTTTAGGTTGGCTTCCCTTGATCCATTGTTCCCTTATTCTGGTACCTTTTTCACATCAAGAACAACATAATCTCCCTTCCTAATTGAAGAATATCCATGAGTTCTTCTTCATCGAAATGGATTAGGAAGACTGTTATGTGTTTGAATATTTGAGGAACACATTGAAATGACTTTCCTGGTGGGGTACACAGGGTGAGTACTAAAACCAATTGGTTTAGACATACGAATGTCAGTTACACCTTTGAGAATTAAATCTAAGGTGTGTTGAAGACGAATAATAGAATTGTCATTCAACCTAGAATTCCTCTTTTGTTTACTCGGTCCTTTTGAATCACAAAAGAGACACACTTTCTGATCACCTGAGTGATTAGACAAAACAGTCTTAAACCATTGGGAGAATTTTTCCTTCCGTGTAATGTGAACCTTCCTTGATTAGGGGAAGAGACAGGTACATCTATTTCAACAGAAAGGATTTTCGATTTTGCTTCTGAACCAGAGTTTTTCCAGTTAAATCAGAAGCAGTTGGTATGACGAACCCTTTTGAACACTCTTGAAAAGAGAGTTTTCTTAAGAGATGTTCAATTTTCAAAGCATCCTTTTTGAGATTTTCCTATTGAAGAATCTTTAAACGAGATTCACGCTCACTTACCATACCAACTAGGACATTGACTTTGTGTTTCAACCGCTTGACATTATCAGCCCGGATTCTAGCGAGTTTTAAAATCACTGTACTCTCTTTGGATGCATTCCTTTCAACTTCAGAGTCAGACTCGTCGATAAGGTAGTCAGGAAGACACTTGTCAATGTTTGTATGTTTCCTTTGAACACAAGGTTCTTCTATATTTGAGATTGACAAATCTTTCTCTTTAATAGACTTTAAGGAAACATAACTTTTATTTCTGGCGATGCGTTTATCAGAGACAATATCGTCCATCTTCAGATCGCTACAAACACATACTTGTAAGGTCTTTAACGTGTTTGCCAACTCTGATACCAATTGAAAATGCGGGGGTCTAGCAATTACACCCAACAATTCATTTGGAAATCTGAGAGGACTTACTCCAATACACTTTCTAGAGAATCAACTAGACAGTCAGACTCAATCTAGAGTAAAGTATATCAAAAAGTTTTAATATCTCTGTTTCACAATGTAATCAGCAAATCAAACAGATAGAAATCCGTGAGCCTGATTATTATGTGAAACAACTCCAATGTTCAAGTGTCAATCAATGTAAATCAAAAACCAAAGGTTGGATATTCTAATTGATTGATCTTAACGCACAACCTGTAATATTTCAATTATATAACAAAATATAATGCGGAAAAGAAATAACACAAACACCAGAATTTTGTTAACGAGGAAACCGCAAATGCAGAAAACCCCCGGGACCTAGTCCAGATTGAACACCACACTGTATTAAGCCGCTACAGACACTAGCCTACTACTAATTAACTTCGGACTGGACTGTAGTTGAACCCTAATATATCTCACACTGATTCAAGGTACAGTTACGCTCCTTACGTCTCTGATCCCAGCAGGATACTACGCACTTGATTCCCTTAGCTGATCTCACCCACAATTAAGAGTTGCTACGACCCAAAGTCGAAGACTTGATAGAAAAATCTGTCTCACACAAAAAAGTCTATATGATTTTTATAAATCTGTCTCCCACAGAAATAACCAAGAGTTTTTTTTTTTCTGTCTTTTGATAAATCAAGGTGAACAGGAACCAATTGATAAACCATACTTATATTCCCGAAGAACAGCCTAGTATTATCAACCACCTCACAATAAACTTAATCGAATAGCGAAACAAGTTATTTTGGAATCACAAACTATGAGACGAAGTTTGTTTGTGATTACTTTTCTATCTTGCCTATCGGAGATATATAATCTCAGGCCAATTATTTCAATTGCACTCAACTCGATAGAAACAACAAGATCAGATCACGCAACTACAAAGATAATAGTTGGGTCTGGCTTCACAATCCCAATGAAGTCTTCAAGTCGTTAACCTACAGGGTCTCGAGAAGAAACCTAAGGTTAAAGGAGCATCGACTCTAGTTATGTAACTAGTAACACACAGGAGGTGTGGGTATTAGGTTTCCCAGTTGCTAGAGTTCTCCTTTATATAGTTTTCAAATCAGGGTTTGCAATCTAAGTTACCTTGGTTACAAAGCATTCAATATTCACCATTAGATGAAAAACCTGATTCAACCAAGCTAATATCTTTCAACCGTTAGATCGAACTTAGCTTGTTACACACAAATGAAATGTACCCTCATTTAGGTTTATGTAACTGTACCTAAACGTGTACACCATGTTGGTTCACAAATAGTTAACCGAGGTTAGCCATATGATTACTCTCATATCAACCTTATTCATCTTAACTAAAAAGGCGAGGGTACCCAAGTATACCTCAAGCTAAAACTTTTCCTACCTATAAGTCCTTCTCCGAAAGTGATTGTCTATGGACTGAGTCGAGACAATACAACTAATCGGTTTACACTTCTTGTGATCGTCTATGGATATGAGATCGAGACAATACAACAACGACGTATGTTACTTGATAAAAAGGTTCGGACTTAACCAAACACAATAGGATTCACTTATCAAGTAAATAGGAATTAACGTTTGTGTGATTTACTTTAATCATAATAAAACAATTATAATGCGGAAATATAAAGTAAATGACACAACAAGATTTTGTTAACGAGGAAACCGCAAATGCAGAAAAACCCCGGGACCTTGTCCAGAATTGAATACTCTCAGGATTATGCCGCTACACAAAATTACACCTAACTTCGTATAGTTGAGACCATAAACTGACCGATTTGACAAAGTTA
>JAJJWW010000573.1:0-17746 GCA_023531295.1 Papaver armeniacum
TGATTCTAGAGTCGCCTCTATTGACCTTTTAGGTTTTCGAGCTAAAAGACTTCGCTTGGGGATTCGTGAAGCCAAGGTCGACTATCTTTACCTTGATAGTTTTGTATCGATCTTGCTTTCTGTTATTGAGTTTTAACTAATCTCTTTAGGAAAGATAGATAATAATCACAAAGTTTTCGTCTCATAACTGTGATTCCTAAAGATAGATATCTAAGGCGATTTTAGTTGATCTTTCGATGACTTGTTCTTGAGAGGTGGTTAAGAATCTAGGATGCTCTTCGGGAGTCGTAAGTTCAGATTTGTGAGGTGATTTCCACACGTTGATCTATGATCTAAACGGAAATCAAAATAGGCTTATTTGTTAGAGGCGATTAATTTATCAAAATCTTCACTTGGTGGAAGCAACTCTTAGGTTGTAAAGGACTTGCCTAAGGGAATCAAGTGCATAGAACCTCGTTTGATGATTATAATTCAATTCTTTCAACCAAAAACGAAATAAAAGTAATGTGTATATGAGAAAATACCTGCGAATACGCATATTCTTAGAATTAGGTTTGTTGTTTCGATTAGTTATAATTTTAATTAGAAGAAAGAATGAAAAAATTCTCTCACAAATTCCTGGGCCAGGTAGGATTAGTGAACTAGTTTTGTTATTAAGATTAGATTAGGTAGTTGTTTAGATTAGTTATGATTATCTTAATTACGGTAGAGGATAAATTAGTCATCTCCACACATTACGACACTCTTATAACTACAGGGTATATATTCTTTTTTTTTTTGTTTTTTTTTTAAGTAAGATATTGCATAAAAAAGACTAGGACTCAAAAAGAGTCGCGGTTACAAGACAAGTAGAGCCATCTAATATGGGATGTTGAGAGTTCCCAATATTAGATTTATCTACTAGAATTTGGTTTTCTACTACAAGTTGGAGGATGAGATCCCCATTCAAGACTTGAATTTAAATATCTAACATGTTTTGCCAAGATATCCGCTACTTTGTTACCTAATCTAGGAATAAATAAAATCCCAAAAAATTGTCACGGGATTGAGCTATTCTCATTAGCCTCCAAAATGTAAGCCTTAGCTTTCAGGGGAAATATCCACATTTTTGCCGTTGATGTAGTTGATGATTTTCTCATGATGCGCTCTATCTTGAAGTTATGAAGTTGTTTTTCTTTAGCCCGAGATTGCCGCTTGAAGTGTGCCTAGAGCCTGTTGCCTCTTGTGGATCCGAACTTGTTGATTGTCCTACACTTCCTCCTCCGTTGTCTCCTATTTCATTTCTCAAGATAAAAGCATAAGTGGAAGGTAATGAATTGAGATCCAAGTAGCATCAACATTGATCTTTAGTGAATCCTTAGTTGGGGCTTTCCAAATGGGAGTTGGTTTCTTCTTCTAACATAATCTTTCTTAGGTGTTTTTTTGTTTTCATGAGTACCGAGAATTCTATGTGCCTTTGTACTTCTATAGCTAAGGTATTAGCATCTTAGTTTTATTCTCAAAAGTTCTATCACTCCTTTCATTCCATATAAACCACATTGTAGTAAGTAAGAATTCAATAGAAGTATCATTTCTGGTATTAGACATCCTTTTTTTGCAGCACTCTAGTACAGAATTTGAAGCATCTATGTTAAGGGTGACAGGATTAGGAGAGGAGTTCCAGATAGATTGGTCATAGGGACAATGGAAAAGCAGATGCTCAGTTGTTTCAATTTCGGTCTTACACGTAGTACGAGAAAGGGTTTACTTCTTTAACTTTACCAAAAAGTTTAGCATTAGTAGGCAAAGCATCTTGTAAATACTTCCACATAACAGTTTAATTCTTTCGGAGATCTTTTGAGTTTCCATAGTGATTCCAGGAAAAGGATTCCGTAAGGACAGACTGCGTCACATCTGTCCTATCTCATTTAATTTCTCATACATAGATTTAACGGTAAAATTACCCGAATTTGTTAGTGACCAGTGTATTTGGTCTTTCTTAAGCTCATGGTTATCATCTTTAAAGAGATAAATTTGGCTAATTTTGTTAACTATTTCACTAGGGAAAATCGAGGAAAGTAAGGTCAAATTCCAAGAGTTAGTGTCAAAATCAATTAAATCTGAGACTTTAATCAGATGATTATTACTAGGGGCATTAAATTGTTGTAAAGTTTCTTTTAGTCTCGGGTACCAATTATCTTTCCAAATGTTGATATCCTGCCCATTTCCCACTTCCCAAATACGTATTTTTGCACTAAATCTAATCCTTGTCTAATGCATTTCCAAGTCCAAGATCTTTTAGCAGAGCATTTAGTTCTTAGTGGAGATTTGTTCCTAAAGTATCTAGCACCCATTGTTTTTACCCACAGAGCATCAGGCTCTTTTACCATTCTCCATGCTAACTTGGCCAACATAGCTAGATTGAATTTCCTAGCATCCTTAAAACCTAATCCTCCTTTGAGAATTGGTTTACAGAGAGATGGACATGCTTTAGGTTAATATCCTTTGCCCCCAGCATCCTTACCCCACCAAAAATCACTTTGAATAGCATCTATTTTATTAGTTATTTTCTTAGGTAGAAGGAAGCATCCCATAAGGTAAGTAGGTATACTAGCTAAAACTGCTCTATTTAGAACTGCCCTACAAGGTTGGGACAAAATTAAGCTTTTCCATCCTTTTGCCTTGGATTCCATTCTTTCTAGAATTGGGGTAAAGGTTTTATTTTAGATTTTTCCATAAAAGAGAGGGCACCTAAATAAGGGTCTCTAAGATTTATATGTTTTATTTTCAACATTTTTGACATCATCCTTTGGTGTTTTGGTTCTACTTTCCTCAAGAAGAAAACTCCAGATTTTCAAAATTAATCGGTTGCAGAGGCTTTACTAAAGATAGCAATAATATCTAATAAGTTTCAGACTCTAAAAGGTCATCTTTTACGAACGGTAAACAATCGTCGGCGAAGAAAAAGATGTGAGATTGGTTCACTCTTATGAGTGATTTTTACTCCATGTAAGGTTTTATCTTGCTCCTTAGCTAACAATATTCTAGAAAATTTCCATACATATGATAAAAGATAAGGCGATAGGGGGTCTCCCTGTGACCCTCTAGAAAGGTTAAAAGGTTCACCAGGTGAACCATTTAAAAGGACCGAAATAGGGGTTGTAGAAATACATTGTTGATTAGTTGACAAACTTCATCATTATAACCAAAAGTTTTGAGGGCAGTTAGCAAGAAATTCAGTTGACTCTATCAAAAGCCTTTTGACATATCTATTTAATTCCTAAACCTCCAGTTCTTGCTTTTTCTTTTTAAAAAGAATGAATTATTTCATGGGCTACTATGATGTTGTCTGAAATTTGTCTAGATGAAAGAAAAGTTGATTGAAAAGGTGAGATGATCTTTTCTAAGGATGGTTTTATTCTATTAGCTAATAATTTTGCTATAACTTTGTAAACTGTGTTGCATAGGCCAATAGGTCTAACTTGACTAGGGTTCTTATGGTGTTTGATCTTAGGGATAAGAAATAAATGTGTTTTATTTAAATCTGGATTCATTTTCTTTTCTCTGAAATTTTTTTGAATTGTATCGTCTTTTTGTGCTCTACTACATTCCAGTTGTGCAAAAAAGAAACTAGCGGGAAACCATCTGGTCCCGGAGACTTATTCGGTTTCATATTTTTAAGACTAGATAGATTTCATCCATAGAGGGATAGTTAAAATTTTATCATTGTCGAAATGCGCGAAATGCTAGGAGGAATATTGTAAAAATAGAATCAGAAGAAATTGGTTCAGATGAGGTTTCAGTAAAAAGATTCTTAATATAAGAGGTTAAGATGAAATCAATTCCTTTCCTATCTTTAATGACCATATTCTGGTCATTTACTAGACTCTCAATTGTGTTCAATTTTCTTCTTCTCAAGGTTATAGTATGGAAATATTTTGTGTTCTTTTCTCCTAAATTGATGATATTATCTCTAGATTGTTGTTTTGCTATGGCTTCTTGAGTGTCATATAGTTTTTCTAGTTCTTTTAGTTTTTCTTTTAGTTTCTTCTGTTGGTGTAAAGTAATCATATCAGATTGAAGTCTTTCAATCTCTTTGAGCAGTCTATTAATCTGTTTATTAGGGAGACCAAAAACATTCTTTTTCCAATCTAGTAAATTCTTCCCTACTTGGCTAATGTTTTGAACTAAACATTTGGAAGCAGCTTCAGTAGAGTCAGAGTTCCAAGATTCTTGAATTACCTGAATGCAGGGCCTTTCTTTTAACCAAGTATCATAGAATTTGAAAACCCATTCAGCCTTAGTAAGTTGCATATCTAATCTAAGCAAGATAAGATTATGATGCGAGCCTGCTCTTTGCTAGGTGTGTCAAAAAAGCATTTGGGAATTGGATATGCCAATCAACATTAAGAAATGCTCTATCTAGTCTTTCTTTGAATATTGTGTTTCCTTCTCTTTGTGATTATCCCAAGTATAATCATTTCACGTGGTATCCTAAGTCATAATATAGGATCTTTCCAATATGTTAGAAGTAGTAATCACTATTGGTTTACAAAAAGGTAAGCCTCCTCTTTTTCAGATTGATCAAAAATCATATTAAAGTCACCTATGACTATCCAAGGCATCTGTCTTTGAGAGACTTGTATGCTAATCTCTTCTAAAAGTCCCAAGCTATGTTCCTATTTTTGGATAAGGACTCCATAAAACGAGTAAGAACCCATTTTTAGTATCAAAAGATGTGTTGACAATTATGTTTATCATGTTAATGTTCCATTGAACAACCACAAAATGGAAACCATTTATCCAAGCTACAACTAATCCTCCCCCAGTTCTATTGGATCTACTATATGATAATTAGGGAAATTGGATACTAGTTTTTTAACTAAAGGTCTCTCATTTTTGGTTTCAGAGAGAAAAAGAATTTCTGGGTTTTCATTATTAATTAGAGTAGTTAAATGGTTCTGGGTTAAAGGGCTTCTGCATCCTTGCACATTCCAAGCCAGGATTTTCATGTTTAACAGAATTGGAAAAGAAAATATGAAATCTAATGAGTAAAGTGAATGAGATATTCTAGTTTACTAAGAAAGGGATATTCTAATTTATCATCTTAATAAGAATTAAGGTAATTGCAAGTTTGTTTTCAGCTAAGTTTTTATAAGTGCAAAATTAGTCCCTATACTATGCAGCAAGAGTAAAAACTATTGCAATTTAAATAGTGGAGCTTATAAGAAAAATACATGTGTCTCCTCATGTTGCTTTGAAGGGATAAGATCAGGGAATGGAATTGGTTGATATGAACTAGATACAGCTTGATGTTCTTGAATGTTGGACCCATATTGATCAATTTTTAAAAGCTTGCCATCCTCTGATGGAAAAGTGCAAAGACGCTCAGAGGATGAAGAAGAAAGAAAATCCGAAACTGACATTTTGAAAGCGAGATTTTGGCTGGGTTTGAGGTGTTTGAAAAGATGATGCAATGCAATCGCTAATATCATTACGAGGATGAGAATGATTGACAAAGGATAAAGGGGAAAAGGAGAAATTAGGTATTCAGAAGAATCCTTAATCTCATCAGAAGAAGAGAAGGACAACCTTCTATTTATAACTTGAAATGGTCCAGTATTAGGCCTATCAAAAGGTCCAATAGAAAGGGCATGTACATGGATGTCTTGAAGCAAGCCCGTCTCAAAGTCGGGAGACCGATCCCGGAGCAGACTCGGCCGAAACTCGGAATGATTCCGAGTTTGCAGATCGAAACGATTCCTCATCAGAAGAAGGTAAAGGAATGAAATTCTCAGGAAAATTGAAGGGAAAAGTTCTCTTTCCTAAAACGGAGGATGCCGCTAATGACATATCTTCATCAGCCAACAAGTTTTCAGTAACTACAAAAGGCCCAAGTACATCATACGAAAGTGATGGGTTTTGAGGTATCTCATCTGGGATATCATTCCTGAGAGCAGGCTCTTCATCTACATAGGTTCTAAAAATATCATGGAAAGTTTCACGTAATGATGGGTAGATAGTCTTATCATGTAATGATGGAAATAATATCTACCATGCAGGCTCTTCATCTGCAGGGGTAGATATTCTTATCGGATAATGATGGTCCCACCAAAAAGGGTGGTGCCCAAGAATACCGTTCAATAAATAAAGGGAAAATATTTTTGGTCTTTTTTTTAGGTGGTCCCATGTTTTTTTGGTCCACCAATAAAAATGGTTTTCATTTGGTCCTTAATTATTTAAAAATGCTAGAATATCTAAAATATCATCTTTATTATTTACTCTCTTCTTTATTATTTTTTTGTTTTATCTCTTCTTTATTTTCTTCCCACAAATTTCTCTCTCTTCTTAACTTTAATAAATAAAAAACTTAAAAATGAAATATCTCTCAAGATATAAGTTGAACATTAATAAATTTTATATATTCGGAAAGGTCTCGACGATATCTACACAATGAATACCCATTATGCTATGTTTCAATATTTTATTTTTTCGGTGTAATAGTAGTTCATATCCGAGAATGAACACTATTTTAGAACATGATAGTTCATTCTACTTATAGCAGTTCATTTCGTAGAATGAACTCGTATATGTTAGCAATTTGTTTTTGTAAAATGAACTCATAAAGTAGTTCATTATGAAGAATGAAGTAAATCTTGGTAGTTCATTATTATAGTTCATATTGTAGAATGATCTCGTGATAGATGTTTCTTATTGTCAAATGAATTCATAATGGTTGTTCATATTGTAGGATTGATAATTCACGTTGTAAAATGAATTCGTAATAATAATTATGGTAGCTGATATTGTAGAATGAACTTGTAATAGGTGTTCATTATGATAGTTCATATTATAAAATGAACTCGTAAATGGTAGATCATATTGTAGAATGAACTCGTGATAGGTGTTCATAGTTTTGAATGAACTCCTAATGGTATTTCATATGGTAGAATGAACTCATTGTATTAGTTCATTATGTAGAATGAACCAGTTCATATAGCTAGTTCATATTGTAGAATGAACCACGATAGGTGTTCATTTTATAGAATGAACTCGTAATAATAGTTGATTACACAGTTCATTTCATAGAATGAAGTCGTATGGTAGTTCATTTTTTATAGAATGAATTCGTATTTTATCTAATCCTAAGAGTTCACTTTTTAGAATGAACTAATTAACATAATTATTCATTATAGTAGTTCATTTTATAGAATGAACTCGTATAATAGTTCATTTTATAACTAAAAAATAAGGTAAAAATTAAAAGCTCTGAAATATAGCGACAATGGTACTCGTTGGAAAGCTCTCGTCGAGGGCTTTCCGAAGATATAAAATTTATCATTTTTGGACATATGATTCAAAAGATATTTAAGTTTTAAGTTTTTATTTATTTATTTTTATTATGAGAGATAAAAAAAGTAAAAAATGGAATTTCTGCCACAATTAAAAGACCGTGACATCAAATCATTGATGACATCATCCCGCGTGGGTATTGTTCATCTTAGGACCAAATAATAATTTTTAAGACCAAATTATTTGGGTCAACTAGACCAAACTAACTCTAATATATTATTACTAGGACCTATTAGCATTTCCTACGTAAATAAGCGGCATAAGGAGAGAGCACACGGAAGACATAAAGAAATGGTGATCACACAAATTAACAGACTTGGCCTCCTTCTCACCGTATCTCCGGTTATCAAATGATAATAAAGACAGGATCTCGGAGGAAAATGGACCCAATTTTCCAGGAAAACAAGGTATTAGTTCGAGATGATCAAAATGTCTCGACCGGTTGTTGATGGGTGAAAATTACTCCTATTTGAATTTAGTAATTTGGGGTGTGATGAGAATGAATTTAAACCTACAACAAATGCACTTTGCGCGGTGAGTGCTTGTAGATTCGAGAGATCAATGCATGCAAGTCCGGCCTAAACCAAGAAATGGCCGTTCCGGACTTGTTTCGGTCACAAAGTGAAGGAGATGGGGTTGATCTTAGGGAGGAAGCGAAGAATGTGTTGAGATTGTGAAGGTGTTGGCTTGCTATGACTTGTGACGAGAAGATGGTTGAATATGACGGTATCAACACTTGGTTTTCTGTCTCGTCTTGGCTTGTGTTTCCTTGTTGTTTGAAATAGGGCGGAGAACCTATTTATACAAGTCATTGAGCCTCATTCACGTTTCTCGTGGGAAGTGGAGGTAGTGGAATGATGGAGTGGTGGAGTTGTGTGTCGGTAGCATACGACCGGGTCTTGCCCACTTCTCCGGTTCATCTCTAACCGTCCATGACTCCCTAACACGTTCTTGTGATGGCGCGTTGCACGCCGCACGCCGTAAACCGCCAGACCAATACCCGGTAAGTATCCCCGGTTGTGACATGATTGATGTGCGGAATGTGGATCGTGGGTCCACAAAAGATAGCATGTAATGCTGAATTGAATAATCCTGGTGTTATTCGGAAAGTCGATACTTGTGCGGTATCGTGTGTATTTTATGCGAGTCTTGCATTACGGTGTGGTAAAGTGATGTGTAATGTTGCTCACTAACCAAATAACTCGACCGGGGTTGTATAACCAAGGCTGGTGAGGTCGGACGGATGAGATGATGTTTGAGACACTCATGCGACCAGTTGATGAAATTAGGGTTTTAAAAGAGGTGCGCAAGCATCACTCTTCACCTTGGTCGAAACCAAGCATGGGAAGGATTTTGGAGTGGACCGACCATACATGCGTGTTGACGGCATGATGGTGTACGCGTCCATGTCTCACCGTCTCATGAAGATGCAATCTAGGCCACTCAATTTGACCGTCAAAGGGGAGTGGTTGAGATCGGTTTGCGGCGAAAATCCCTTGCCGCAAAGGAGTTGAAACCGGCGTGATATCCTAGTTCGGGCACGCGTTTCGGCGACCAATATTGGTCGGTCTCGGTCGATCATACTACCGTGTAGGTGGTAGGTTGGTGTTCACACCTATACACGATTATCCCATGAAGACGTGATCTAAGCCACTCAAATCATCCGGTGAAGTTGAGCGGTCGAGATCGGTTTAGGATTTGGGAGATGTAACCGCGTGAGTTTGGGCGTGCGTTTTGGATTGGCCAAGCATGATATGCCTTGGCCGACCGCAAGAAAGGAGGTAGATGGGCCCACGGTGGTCATCTTTGGTATAAGGACCCTTGCTCAATCTAATCTGTGACCCTCCATTCGTGTCTTAGGAGAAGATGGACGCGCGTGATGGCTCGAAACCTAATTTTGGCTTTCAAAGCCGCGCGACCATGCTCTTTTGGGCGGACGGTTTTGTTGTAACCAATCAGGTTGGCTTTGACCGATTGGTCAAGCGTGTGGCGGTCACATGGTGATTGTGTCGACATGCTCAGGGCCCTTTGAGTCTACATCTATACCCTCCATCTATACTGCGAAGATGGATGGTTGAGACCGTTTTGCGGCACATGTAATATGCCGCAAACCCTAATTAGGGTTTTCCGTCCATAATGCTTGGTATGGACGGTTTCTTGGCAAGCAAAGGCCAATGGTCGACCATGTGGGTCGGCCGTGTGTATTCCATACCTGCTTGGGGGTGATGGAATTGATCTGTGGTCATCCAATCATGCTTGCGGAGTTGGATGACTGCGATCAGATCATATCTGGCAGGCTAAGGCCGTGTGTATTCCATACCTGCTTGGGGGTGATGGAATTGATCTGTGGTCATCCAATCATGCTTGTGGAGTTGGATGGCTGATCGAATCATATCGCGCAGGACTAAGGCCGTGTGTATTCCATACACCTTGGGGGTGATGGAATTGATCTGTGGTCATCCAATCATGCTTGTGGAGTTGGATGGCGCGATCGAATCATATCCGGAGAGGCGATACGGTCAAGTCCGGATGCTCAATCGGGCTAGTATAACACACGAGAGGGGCTCAATCGGGCTAGTATAACACACCGAGAGGTCTCGGGCTAGTATAACACACGAGAATCGGCTGTACGGGTATTTCGTACATGGATTCATTATAGTGCTTGGAGGTTCGTGTTACTCTGTAAGAGTAACACTCGGTCGTCATGCCACTTGATAATGGGTACGGGAAATACAAGGCGATATGAAATTCACGAGGAAGGGATTGTTGCTACATGCTCCAACTTTGGAGGAATTTCATGTATTCACTGAGAATGGGATTGTTGCTACATGCTCCATTCTTGGTGAATTAAGTGAGAGTATCCGTCACTTATAAATGGCTTTATCTTTTACAAGATGTCGGCGCATGATTTTTACGGTTACTTACAAATTTAACCTTAAATGAAAATCCACCATCAACATTAAGTCCCTGCCCTAGCACATAATGGTTACATTATTGTGTGGTAGGCATGAGATGGTGACATGCATACATGAGAAAGACAAGGTAAAAGGAGTTCACCGGAAGAGTGTCGGTCGACCGCTAGTTTTCCACGCCGTCGCTTGTATGGAATCCCTGGTAGGGCCGGTTTCTTTCTTTGGGTATTTGAATCAAAGAGGAAACCAAATAAGGGAGGAATCCTTGTTCTATTGGGATTCTTCTAAATTTTGTCTATAAAAAGACAAGACCCTTCTCCTTTCTTCACGAATTTTTCTTTGTTGCTTGCTTGCTCTCGCCCGCAACTTTCTTGCTGCCGCTTGCTGCCGGAGCCGTCGCGGAAACCACCGCCGTTGCGGGAGTTGCTCCCGTCCGACCGCTCAAAGGTAGGTTTCGCTCCTTTTTTTTTTTTTTTTTTTAACGGTCAAACCCTAGTTTCGTTAGGTAAATACCTCTTGTAAGACATATGCATGCTTAGCTTTCTCCACTATTTGGCTTGAATCCCGTAAACATGATTCCCACGAATAAAGAAAATCGCATGATGCATACGGATGAATGAATGCGGGCCCGCCGTGTATGCCGGAACGTGGGCCTTACTCACGCATGCTCGGCTGAAATTTGCATTGAACTTGAAATTTGTACCAGACTGAAACTTGCACCGGTCTTGAAATCAATGCCAGGCCCGACTTGAAAGTTATACGGAGAACTTAAAATCAATACCCAGGGCCAGAAACTTGTATGATGTTTGGACCGGCCATTGTGTGAGTTGTGTCTCGCCGTGTGTGACGTACAAGTTCTAACTTCTGTCTTTTATTTCATTGCGGTAGAAAAGAACTTCTGTCGATATGTCTTCTGAAGATAATGCTGGTGCCAAGTCAGGAAGCGTTGATAGCTTCAAAGATATGCCGAACATCAATGATGAGTTGTTCACCTTGCCTTTTCCAAATATTAGGAAGCATCCTTCTCATAAGATAGTCTTGCTTTAGGTTCGGAAAATATGGATCTTTGATCCATTCTCTTCTTAAAAGCACTTGTGATGAGATTTTGTCTCCAAAGAAACGAATATCCACCTTCTCCTATTGACTTCAAGATTTGCCATGCTCTTGGGTTCTTATGAAGGATGGATGAGGCATGTTGAGTAATAAGGGCATTAAGGACAATTTGACCAAAGCACAAATTCTCGATGCGGTCATGGCATACGCTACCCTCGAAATTAGGAAAGACACCGCGGGCTTGATTACCTTTATTTCTCGGTGGCGTATTTTTACTCATACGACCATATCTAGATGGGGAGAGATGACTATTACTTTGGAGAGTGTAGTTTGCATTAATGAACACTTTATTCTTGGAGAAGTCTTTTTTACGAGCTCTCGATGCGGAACAAAGTAATTATGATGCTATACTTCGAAGGCGGAGGGATTCGAGAGTACGGACAAGGAGGAGAGAAAGGATGCGAGATGCTTTTATACTTGGTGGGTTTCGGAGTGGTCTTACGCGAGTTGGAAAACGAGCTCGGCGTGATTGCGTTCTGTCTTTATGGCTATCCGAGGAGATGTATTTGATGACGGTTCGGGGAAGAAGACCATAAGAGATGAGCTTGTTAAGATTGCTATAAAGGCTGGCGCAGGTGAAGTTCTTCCTCTAGCTGCATTGTTCCTTGGATCATTTGTATTCTCATCTGGATGCTTTAGCAATGGATATGCACGTTTCTAACGGGTACAAGAGGGTGGAGTCGCACGTTCACTTCGCTTTTCTTCAGGCGCTCTTATGGGAACACTTCAGGAGTTATGCTCCTACTCCTGCACCTTCACTCGTTAACTTGTATGGCGGCTCGAGAATACTCCGATGGAATAAGAAGCGTCCTAAAGCCGGTGCGAAACTTGTGGAGATATTTGACAACATTTCTTAGTAGATTTTCGTCCATGAGGGGCGATTCACTCTTCCATCGTTGACCAAAGACCTTTCTGACGATCTGGCGTTGTGTTGTGTCCGATGTTGAGACCATGAGATCTGGGGAAATTATTTACATGCGCATTTGCATTCCGAGGATATGTCCGTCTCTATTCAACGGAGAATTTTCTGTGACTCCGTACAACATTGACAGGGCTGCTCGCCAGATGGGATTTGATCAGGGTGTCCCATTTATCCGTCCACTAGGGGCTCCGGAAGAATCCCTTCCACAAATTCTTGACGCCAATGTGTTCTTAGACCGGGTGAGCCTTCCCTTCTGGCCTATTGGGAGAAACCCAGTGGTGACCGACAGGTATAAAGAATTTTGGGGGAAACAACTGTTGATCTTCCAGAAATTTTCGAAGAGTGTTGTGACGAATTCCCGTAGTGAGCCATCTTCTGACGTCTTGACGAAGCATTTCCGGTTGAAGCCACTTCCATCCAAACGGACAAGAGCTGAGGGTTGCAGTCCCCAAGTAGGGAGAGACCTAAGAGGCAAGCATGCGGTCCGGTAATCCTCAATTCTTCTAATATGCAGGTATTTAAACCTCCTCCCATCGGTTCTTTCATTTCTCCGGTGTAAGTTCTTCTAAAACGATCCTTGTTTTGAATCAGGGAATTTGAAAAAGATAATGCCTTCACAAGGTTGGCACGCATTCAAGACAGGGAAGCGGCGTACTTGGTCATCATCTTTGAGAACACCATCTTTGAGAAGTCTCAGTGGTACGGACCTTCATCTTTGAGAAGTCCGGTGGTATGGACCTTCATGCTGAGAAGTCGAGTGGCATGGCAGCTACCGCTCCTTTTCCCGACAATGACCAGAGATGATGCAAGCTCGGTTGAACAAGGCGCTTTCCTTAGTGATCTTGTCGACGAGGTCGTGACGGAAATCAACACCCAGAGTGAAATAGATGCTGTAAGGAATGCAAGAGAGACGGTGGCCGCTGCAGTTGAGACGGCTCCCCTTGACATCCATCCTGAACAGGCTCCGGACCGTATGGCTATTGTGGTGACTTCTTCTGAAAGGCTTCCTGCAACTGACAAGACTCCCGCGGTCGCTTGAATTGCAGTGATGCGGCACGGGGCTTTGTTCGATCCTCCTTTTCTGTCCCTTATCCGGGTCATGTGTTGGTCGGTGGATTCAGCGTGCCGGTTCAGTTTGAAAAGTTGTACACGACAATCTGGAAGAAACACGGCCATATTGCTACCACCGCGAAGCTCGGAGTCGTCGGCATTGGTCAACCGCGTCCAAGAAGCTTTAGTTTCCATCCAGGGATGAGTCTTTGCGGCTTGGTGGAACGGTTTCCGAAGAGGTGGTTGAAGATTGGAGGTGCCATCTGGACGTGTTTGCGCAGTACAGCTTCAATGCTCCCTGGTTCTTCAAAGGGTTCTCCGAGATTCAGGAGCTCCAGAAACTACATGATGAAGTCCCTTCCATGGATTTGTGTTGCTCGTCGGGGAAGAAGAGGTTGAGAGGTTGTCTAAAGAACTGGGTAGAAGCAGGCCGTGCTCCAAAGGATGAAAGCCGCCCTTGCCCAGAAGGATGAGTTGCTTTGAAGGACTTCCCCTGAAGTATTTGTGCTATATACTGGCGCTTTCTCTTATATGCTTTTCTTTTTTTTTTTTTTTGAGTGATAGTGAGGATTTTCTTTGACTTTCGGTTTTGGATTAATAGGTAATTGAATTGGCTTATTTTGAGATAGTTTTGTGAACAACCCTTTTGAAGAGATTATGTTAAATGAGATTTGCATCTTGGTCATGAAGGTTTGCACATATGAAATTGCAAATGTTATGTAAAGGGAGGTATGAATGGAAACAAACATGGCGTTTGGTCACTGAGTCTCTTGTTCCACGTGCGGGATGCTAAGTCCCCAGTGAATTCTAAATTATCTTTCTTGTAAAGTTGTTGAGTAAAACTTACTTGCCTTTTGAAGCCTCACTTATATCAAACCGGAGTAGTCTCTGAGAAAATCCTTTGCAAGCTATCTCTTTGAACCAAGCTTCTCTGAACAATGCGCTTCAAAGCGTTGCATTCACGGTGGGGTGATGAAGGAACCGGTGGTAATGACGGTACCTCGGGTCCATTACTTCTTGATCGGTAGGTGGACGCCACACCAGGGGTATCTCCACCTCTCCATTTCGCACCCACGTCTCCGGTGGCTCAGAATCTTCTTCATTGGGAAGGGAAAGTGTAAGTACCTTGAGTTTGGCGGCGCATTGGGCGTTGTGATGTCTCTCCGTGGCCTTGATGTGGGAGGAGGAGATGAAGTCGGAAGATTTGCGAGTGCCATCACATCTGCGGATCGTTTGCCTAAAGCGGAGGGATGTGGAAGATGTCGCAATGTCCGGCTGTGGTGTGATAGAATTGAACGTTCCCATCCTCTCGTATTCGAGGCATTTTCTGATTGATTTCCCCTTCCTCAAGCATCTCTTCAGTCGGTTGAAAAGTCGACGCGGATTGGACAGTCTTCCGGGCTCCGGCAAGAGTTTTGAGATATAAATCCTCTAGCATGGCTCCATAGGCTGCGAGGCTCCCTTTCTTTATCGCGAGGCATTGTAGTATCAGGATAAGTTTTTTTCTCTTGCCTCGAGTCTTCGTGGACCATGTTGACCATGTTGTCCGTCTCTCCGAGTCCCTGTGATAACGTGCTCTTTTGCATCTCCACCGGTAAAGGTGTGATCTCGGCTGAGGATCCGGCGTTTCTTGTTTGACGGATGCATCCTTCTTGTAATTGTCTTGCCATATCATTCAAAAGGCGAAATGTCTCGTTTTGCCTCGGGGTGATCTAGGCTTGATTTGCCAAGACATCCTCCGGCATTCTAGCTATGCTTCCCATGATATCCGAACCACCTGTGGAGTTTGAGGATACATTGTGAGACTAAAACCGAAAACCGGAAATTGAGAATTCAATTTTATGTAAATCGATAGATCAACCTCCCACTTGTGGTCGCCAATTGTTGATGGGTGAAAATTACTCCTGCTGAATTTAGTAATTTGGGGTGTGATGAGGAATGAATTTAAACCTACAACAAATGCCTTTGCGCGGTGAGTGCTTGTAGGGTCGAGAGATCAATCATGCAAGTCCGGCCTAAACCAAGAAATGGTCGTTCCGGACTTGTTTCGGTCACAAAGTGAAGGAGATGGGGTTGATCTTAGGGAGGGAAGCGAAGAATGTGTTGAGATTGTGAAGGTGTTGGCTTGCTATGACTTGTGACGAGAAGATGGTTGAATATGACGGTATCAACACTTGGTTTTCTGTCTCGTCCTGGCTTGTATTTCCTTGTTGTTTGAAATAGGGCGGAGAACCTATTTATACAAGTCATTGAGCCTCATTCACGTTTCTCGTGGGAAGTGGAGGTAGTGGAATGATGGAGTGGTGGAGTTGTGTGTCGGTAAGCACGACCAGTCTTGCCCACTTTTCAGGTTCATCTCTAACCGTCCATGACTCCCTAACACGTTCTTGTGATGGCGCGTTGCACGCTGCACGCTGTAAACCGCCAGACCAATACCCCAGTAAGTATCCCCCAGTTTGTGACATGATTGATGTCTGGAATGTGGATCGTGGGTCCACAAAAGATAGCATGTAATGCTGAATTGAATAACTGTGTTATTCAGAAAGTCGATACTTGTGCAGTACCGTGTGTATTTTATGCAGTGCGCATTACGGTGTGGTAAAGTGATGTGTAATATTTGCTCACTAACCAAATAACTCGACCGAGGGTTGTATAACCAAGTTTGGTGAGTCGGACGGATGAGATGATGTTTGAGACACTCATCTGCGACCGTTGATGAAATTAGGGTTTTAAAAGAGGTGCGCAAGCATCACTCTTCACCTTGGTCGAAACCAAGCATGGGAAGGATTTTGGAGTGGACCGACCATACATGCGTGTTGACGGCATGATGGTGTACGCGTCCATGTCTCACCGTCTCATGAAGATGCAATCTAGGCCACTCAATTTGACCGTCAAGAGGAGTGGTTGAGATCGGTTTGCGGCGAAATCCCTTGCCGCAAGGAGTTGGAAACCGGCGTGATTCCCTAGTTCGGGCACGCGTTTCGGCGACCAACATTGGTTGGTTTCGGTCGATCATACTACCGTGTAGGTGGTAGGTTGGTGTTCACACCTATACACGATTATCCCATGAAGACGTGATCTAAGCCACTCAAATCATCCGGTGAAGTTGAGCGGTCGAGATCAGTTTAGGATTTGGGAGATGTAACCGCGTGAGTTTGAGCGGGCGTTTTGGATTGGCCAAGCATGATATGCCTTGGCCGACCGCAGAGGAGGAGGTAGATGGGCCCACGGTGGTCATGCTTTGGTATAACCGGACCTTGCTTAATCTAACTGTGACCCTCCATTCGTGCCGGAGAAGATGGACGCGCGTGATGGCTCGAACCCTAATTTTGGCTTTCAAAGCCGCGCGACCATGCTCTTTTGGGCGGACGGTTTTGTTGTAACCAATCAAGGTTGGCTTTGACCGATTGGTCAAGCGTGTAGGCGGTCACATGGTGATTGTGTCGACATGCTCAGGGCCCTTTGAGTCTACATCTATACCCTCCATCTATACCTGCGCGAAGATGGATGGTTGAGACCGTTTTGCGGCACATGTAATATGCCGCAAACCCTAATTTAGGGTTTTCCGTCCATAATGCTTGGTATGGACGGTTTCTTGGCAAGCAAAGGCCAATGGTCAACCATGCGGGTCGGCCGTGTGTATTCCATACAGCCGTGGTCATCCAATCATGCTTGCGGAGTTTGCGATCGATCATATCCTGCGGCTAAGGCCGTGTGGCTTGGGGGTGATGGAATTGATCCGTGGTCATCCAATCATGCTTGTGGAGTTGGATGGCTGCGATCAGAATCATTACGCGAGGCTAAGGCCGTGTGTATTCCATACCACCTTGGGGGTGATGGAATTGATACGTGGTCATCCAATCATGCTTGTGGAGTTGGATGACTGCGATCGAATCATATCCGGAGAGCGATACGGTCAAGTCCGGATGCTCAATCGGGCTAGTATAACACACCGAGAGGGCTCAATCGGGCTAGTATAACAACCGAGAGGTCTCGGGCTAGTATAACACACCGAGAATCGGCTGTACGGGTATTTCGTACATGGATTCATTATAGTGCTTGGAGGTTCGTGTTACTCTTACAGAGTAACACTCAGTCGTCATGCCACACTGATAATGGGTACAGGAAATACAAGGCTGATATGAAATTCACAGGAAGGGATTGTTGCTACATGCTCCAACCTGGAGGAATTTCATGTATTCACAGAATGGGATTGTTGCTACATGCTCCATTCTTGGTGAATTAAGTGAGGAGTATCCGTCACTTATAAATGGCTTTATCTTTTACAAGATGTCAGCGCATGATTTTTTGGTTACTTACAAATTTAACCTTAAATGAAAATCCACCATCAACAACGGGCGCATAATGACGATTCTTACTCGAAGAGTTTTGGCCGAGAGGGAATTGAAAGCTCTTC